>JAHDVF020000625.1:0-132578 GCA_022606425.2 Lepidostoma basale | reverse complement strand
TATCAATTGACGTCACACCTTGAGAATTCCAGTAAAAAATACTAAAAAAAAAAAACTAACCTAACCTAACCTAACCCAACCTTACCGAAATCTGCCGATAAATATTTTAATGTATCAATTGAAGTCACACCTTGAGAATTCCAGTAAAAAATACTAAAAAAAAAAAACTAACCTAACCTAACCTAACCCAACCTTACCGAAATCTGCCGATAAATATTTTAATGTATAAATTGACGTCACACCTTGAGAATTCCAGTAAAAAATACTAAAAAAAAAAAACTAACCTAACCTAACCTAACCCAACCTTACCGAAATCTGCCGATAAATATTTTAATGTATCAATTGACGTCACACCTTGAGAATTCCAGTAAAAAATACTAAAAAAAAAAACTAACCTAACCTAACCTAACCCAACCTTACCGAAATCTGCCGATAAATATTTTAATGTATCAATTGACGTCACACCTTGAGAATTCCAGTAAAAAATACTAAAAAAAAAAAACTAACCTAACCTAACCTTACCGAAATCTGCCGATAAATATTTTAATGTATCAATTGACGTCACACCTTGAGAATTCCAGTAAAAAATACTAAAAAAAAAAAACTAACCTAACCTAACCTAACCCAACCTTACCGAAATCTGCCGATAAATATTTTAATGTATCAATTGAAGTCACACCTTGAGAATTCCAGTAAAAAATACTAAAAAAAAAAAACTAACCTAACCTAACCTAACCCAACCTTACCGAAATCTGCCGATAAATATTTTAATGTATAAATTGACGTCACACCTTGAGAATTCCAGTAAAAAATACTAAAAAAAAAAAACTAACCTAACCTAACCTAACCCAACCTTACCGAAATCTGCCGATAAATATTTTAATGTATCAATTGACGTCACACCTTGAGAATTCCAGTAAAAATATAAAAAAAAACTAACCTAACCTAACTAACCCACCTTACGAAATCTGCCGATAAATATTTTAATGTATCAATTGACGTCACCTTGAGAATTCCGGTAAAATACTAAAAAAAAAAAAACCTTAACTAACTAACCCAACCTTACCAAATCTACCGATAAATATTTTAATGTATCAATTGACGTCACACCTTGATTCAGTAAAAATACTAAAAAAAAAAACTAACCTAACCTAACCCTAGCTTAACCTTACCGAAATCTGCCGATAAATATTTTAATGTATCAATTGACGTCACACCTTGATAATTCCAGTAAAAAATACTAAAAAAAAAAAACTAACCTAACCTAACCTAACCCAACCTTACCGAAATCTGCCGATAAATATTTTAATGTATCAATTGACGTCACACCTTGAGAATTCCAGTAAAAAATACTAAAAAAAAAAAAACTAACCTAACCTAACCTAACCCAACCTTACCGAAATCTGCCGATAAATATTTTAATGTATCAATTGACGTCACACCTTGATAATTCCAGTAAAAAATACTAAAAAAAAAAACTAACCTAACCTAACCTAACCCAACCTTACCGAAATCTGCCGATAAATATTTTAATGTATCAATTGACGTCACCCCAGAATTCAGTAAAAAAATACTTCAAAAAAAAAAAACTAACCTAACCTAACTAAGCAACCTTACCGAAATCTGCCGACAAATATTTTTAATGTATCCAATTGACGTCTGTAGAATTCCAGTAAAATACTAAAAAAAAAAAATAACCCAACCTAACCTAACTTAACCTTACGAAATCTACCGATAAATATTTTAGTATCAATTGACGTCACTGTGAGAATTCAGTAAAAATACTAAAAAAAAATCTAACCTAACCTAACCTAACCCAACCTTGCAGAAATCTGCCGATAAATATCTTAATGTATCAATTGACGTCTAACCTTGAGAATTCCGATAAAAAAATACAAAAAAAAAAATCTAACCTAACCTAACCTAACCCAACCTTGCAGAAATCTGCCGATAAATATCTTAATGTATCAATTGACGTCTAACCTTGAGAATTCCGATAAAAAAATACAAAAAAAAAATCTAACCTAACCTAACCTAACCCAACCTTGCAGAAATCTGCCGATAAATATCTTAATGTATCAATTGACGTCTAACCTTGAGAATTCCGATAAAAAAATACAAAAAAAAAATCTAACCTAACCTAACCTAACCCAACCTTACCGAAATCTGCCGATAAATATTTTAATGTATCGAAATTGACGTCACCTTGAGAATTCCAGTAAAAATATAAAAAAAAAAACTAACTAACCTAACCTAACCCAACCTTACCGAAATCTGCCGATAAATATTTTAATGTATCAATTGATCACACCTTGGGAATTCAGTAAAAATACTACTTAACCTAACCTAACTAGCAACCTTACCGAAATCTGCCGATAAATATTTTAATGTATCAATTGACGTCACACCTTGATAATTCCAGTAAAAAATACTAAAAAAAAAAACTAACCTAACCTAACCTAACCCAACCTTACCGAAATCTGCCGATAAATATTTTAATGTATCAATTGACGTCACACCTTGAGAATTCCAGTAAAAAATACTCAAAAAAAAAAACTAACCTAACCTAACCTAACCCAACCTTACCGAAATCTGCCGATAAATATTTTAATGTATCAATTGACGTCACACCTTGAGAATTCCAGTAAAAAATACAAAAAAAAAAAAACTAACCTAACCTAACCTAACCCAACCTTACCGAAATCTGCCGATAAATATTTTAATGTATCAATTGACGTCACACCTTGAGAATTCCAGTAAAAAATACTAAAAAAAAAAAACTAACCTAACCTAACCTAACCCAACCTTACCGAAATCTGCCGATAAATATTTTAATGTATCAATTGACGTCACACCTGGAGAATTCCAGTAAAAAATACTAAAAAAAAAAAACTAACCTAACCTAACCTAACCCAACCTTACCGAAATCTGCCGATAAATATTTTAATGTATCAATTGACGTCACACCTTGATAATTCCAGTAAAAAATAATAAAAAAAAAAAACTAACCTAACCTAACCTAACCCAACCTTACCGAAATCTGCCGATAAATATTTTAATGTATCAATTGACGTCACACCTTGAGAATTCCAGTAAAAAATACTAAAAAAAAAAAACTAACCTCACCTAACCTAACCCAACCTTACCGAAATCTGCCGATAAATATTTTAATGTATCAATTGACGTCACACCTTGAGAATTCCAGTAAAAAATACTAAAAAAACTAACCTAACTCTTAACCTAACCTTAACCTTTTTTACCGAAATCTGCTGATAAATTTTAATGTATCAATTGACGTCACACCTTGAGAATTCCAGTAAAAAATACTAAAAAACTAACCTAATCCCAATCCTAACCTAACCTTACCGAAATCTGCCGACATTTAATGTAACAATTGACGTCACACCTTTGAGAATTCCAGTAAAAATACTAAAAAAACTAACCCAACCTAATCCTAACCTAACCTTACCGAAATCTGCCGATAAATATTTTAATGTATCAATTGACGTCACACCTTGAGAATTCCAATAAAAAAATACAAAAAAAAAACTAACCGAACCTAACCTAACCCAACCTTACCGAAATCTGCCGATAAATATCTAAATGTATCAATTGACGTCACACCTTGAGAATTCCAATAAAAAAATACAAAAAAAAAACTAACCTAACCTAACCTAACCCAACCTTACCGAAATCTGCCGATAAATATTTTAATGTATCAATTGACGTCACACCTTGAGAATTCCAGTAAAAAATACAAAAAAAAAAAACTAACCTAACCTAACCTAACCCAACCTTACCGAAATCTGCCGATAAATATTTTAATGTATCAATTGACGTCACACCTTGAGAATTCCAGTAAAAAATACTAAAAAAAAAAAACTAACCTAACCTAACCTAACCCAACCTTACCGAAATCTGCAGATAAATATTTTAATGTATCAATTGACGTCACACCTTGAGAATTCCAGTAAAAAATACTAAAAAAAAAAAACTAACCTAACCTAACCTAACCCAACCTTACCGAAATCTGCCGATAAATATTTTAATGTATCAATTGACGTCACACCTTGAGAATTCCAGTAAAAAATACTAAAAAAAAAAAACTAACCGAACCTAACCTAACCCAACCTTACCGAAATCTGCCGATAAATATTTTAATGTATCAATTGACGTCACACCTTGAGAATTCCAGTAAAAAATACTAAAAAAAAAACTAACCTAACCTAACCTAACCCAACCTTACCGAAATCTGCCGATAAATATTTTAATGTATCAATTGACGTCACACCTTGAGAATTCCAGTAAAAATAATAAAAAAACTAACCTAACCTAACCTAACCCAACCTTTACCGAAATCTGCTGATAAATATTTTAATGTATCACCCGACGTCACACCTTGAGAATTCCAGTAAAAATACTAAAAAAAAACTAACCTAATCCCAACCTAACTCAACCTTACCGGAAATCGCCGATAAATATTTTAATGTATCAACGTCACACCTTGAGAATTCCAGTAAAAATACTAAAAAAAAACTAACCTAACCTAACCTAACCTAACCTACCGAAATTCGCTGATAAATATTTTAATGTATCAATTGACGTCACACCTTGAGAATTCCAGAAAAAAATACTTCAAAAAAAAACTAACCCAACCTAACCTAACCTTAACCTTACCGAAATCTGCTGATAACATTTTAATGTATCAATTGACGTCACACCTGAGAATTCCAGTAAAAATACTAAAAAAACTAACCTAACCTAACCTAACCCAACCTTACCGAAATCTGCCGATAAATATTTTAATGTATCAATTGACGTCACACCTTGAGATTTCCAGTAAAAAATACTAAAAAAAAAAAACTAACCTAACCTAACCTAACCCAACCTTACCGAAATCTGCCGATAAATATTTTAATGTATCAATTGACGTCACACCTTGAGAATTCCAGTAAAAAATACTAAAAAAAAAAAATAACCTAACCTAACCTAACCCAACCTTACCGAAATCTGCCGATAAATATTTTAATGTATCAATTGACGTCACACCTTGAGAATTCCAGTAAAAAATACTAAAAAAAAAAAACTAACCTAACCTAACCTAACCCAACCTTACCGAAATCTGCCAATAAATATCTAAATGTATCAATTGACGTCTCACCTTGAGAATTCCAATAAAAAAATACAAAAAAAAAACTAACCTAACCTAACCTAACCCAACCTTACCGAAATCTGCCGATAAATATTTTAATGTATCAATTGACGTCACACCTTGAGAATTCCAGTAATAAATACTAAAAAAAAAAAACTAACCTAACCTAACCTAACCCAACCTTACCGAAATCTGCCGATAAATATTTTAATGTATCAATTGATCGTCACACCTTGAGAATTCTAGTAAAAAATTCTAAAAAAAACTAACCTAACCTTACCTAACCCAACCTCACCGAAATCTGCCGATAAATGTCTCAATGTATCAATTGACGTCTCACCTTGAGAATTCCAATAAAAAAATACAATTTTTTTAAAAAAAAACTAACCTAACCTTACCTAACCCAACCTCACCGAAATCTGCCGATAAATGTCTCAATGTATCAATTGACGTCTCACCTTGAGAATGCCAATAAAAAAATTCAAAAATTTAAAAAAAAAAAACTAACCTAACCTTACCTAACCCAACCTCACCGAAATCTGCCGATAAATGTCTCAATGTATCAATTGACGTTTCACCTTGAGAATTCCAATAAAAAAATTCAAAAATTTAAAAAAAAAAAACTAACCTAACCTTACCTAACCCAACCTCACCGAAATCTGCCGATAAATGTCTCAATGTATCAATTGACGTTTCACCTTGAGAATTCCAATAAAAAAATTCAAAAATTTAAAAAAAAAAAACTAACCTAACCTTACCTAACCCAACCTCACCGAAATCTGCCGATAAATGTCTCAATGTATCAATTGACGTCTCACCTTGAGAATTCCAATAAAAAAATACAATTTTTTAAAAAAAAAAACTAACCTAACCTTACCTAACCCAACCTCACCGAAATCTGCCGATAAATGTCTCAATGTATCAATTGAAGTCTCACCTTGAGAATTCCAATAAAAAAATTTAAAAAAAAAAAACTAACCTAACCTTACCTAACCCAACCTCACCGAAATCTGCCGATAAATGTCTCAATGTATCAATTGACGTCTCACCTTGAGAATTCCAATAAAAAAATACAATTTTTTAAAAAAAAAAACTAACCTAACCTTACCTAACCCAACCTCACCGAAATCTGCCGATAAATGTCTCAATGTATCAATTGACGTCACACCTTGAGAATTCAATAAAAAAATTTAAAATTTAAATATAACCTAACCTAACCCAACCTCAGAAATCTGCCGATAAATATCTGTGTCAAATTGACGTCGCATGAAATTCCAATAAAAAAATTTAAAAAATTTAAATAAAAAAAACTAACCTAACCTAACCTAACCCAACCTCACCGAAATCTGCCGATAAATATCTCAATGTATCAATTGACGTCACACCTGGAGAATTCCAATAAAAAAATTTAAAAAATTTAAATAAAAAAAACTAACCTAACCTAACCTAACCCAACCTCACCGAAATCTGCCGATAAATATCTCAATGTATCAATTGACGTAACACCTTGAGAATTCCAATAAAAAAATACAAAAAATTAAAATAAAAAAAACTAACCTAACCTAACCTAACCCAACCTCACCGAAATCTGCCGATAAATATCTCAATGTATCAATTGACGTCACACCTTGAGAATTCAAATAAAAAAATTTAAAAAATTTAAATAAAAAAAACTAACCTAACCTAACCTAACCCAACCTCACCGAAATCTGCCGATAAATATCTCAATGTATCAATTGACGTCACACCTTGAGAATTCCAATAAAAAAATTTAAAAAATTTAAATAAAAAAAACTAACCTAACCTAACCTAACCCACCCTCACCGAAATCTGCCGATAAATATCTCAATGTATCAATTGACGTCACACCTTGAGAATTCCAATAAAAAAATTTAAAAAATTTAAATAAAAAAAACTAACCTAACCTAACCTAACCCAACCTCACAGAAATCTGCCGATAAATATCTCAATGTATCAATTGACGTCACATGAGAATTCCAATAAAATTTAAAAATTTAAATAAAAAAAACTAACTAACCTAACCTAACCCAACCTCACCGAAATCTGCCGATAAATATCTCCAAATGTATCAATTGACGTCACCTTGAGAATTCCAATAAAAAAATTTAAAAAATTTAAAAATAAAAAAAGCTAACTAACCTAACCTAATAACTAACCTCACCGAAATCTGCCGATAAATATCTCAATGTATCAATTGACGTCACACCTTGAGAATTCCAATAAAAAAATTTAAAAAATTTAAATAAAAAACTAACCTAACCTAACCTAACCCAACCTCAGAAATCTGCCGATAAATATCTCAATGTATCAATTGACGTCACATGAGAATTCCAATAAAAAAATTTAAAAAATTTAAATAAAAAAAACTAACCTAACCTAACCTAACCCAACCTCACCGAAATCTGCCGATAAATATCTCAATGTATCAATTGACGTCACACCTTGAGAATTCCAATAAAAAAATTTAAAAAATTTAAATAAAAAAAACTAACCTAACCTAACCTAACCCAACCTCACCGAAATCTGCCGATAAATATCTCAATGTATCAATTGACGTCACACCTGGAGAATTCCAATAAAAAAATTTAAAAAATTTAAATAAAAAAAACTAACCTAACCTAACCTAACCCAACCTCACCGAAATCTGCCGATAAATATCTCAATGTATCAATTGACGTAACACCTTGAGAATTCCAATAAAAAAATACAAAAAATTAAAATAAAAAAAACTAACCTAACCTAACCTAACCCAACCTCACCGAAATCTGCCGATAAATATCTCAATGTATCAATTGACGTCACACCTTGAGAATTCAAATAAAAAAATTTAAAAAATTTAAATAAAAAAAACTAACCTAACCTAACCTAACCCAACCTCACCGAAATCTGCCGATAAATATCTCAATGTATCAATTGACGTCACACCTTGAGAATTCCAATAAAAAAATTTAAAAAATTTAAATAAAAAAAACTAACCTAACCTAACCTAACCCAACCTCACCGAAATCTGCCGATAAATATCTCAATGTATCAATTGACGTCACACCTTGAGAATTTCCAATAAAAAAATTTAAAAAAATTTTTTTAAAAAAACTAACCTAACCTAACCTAACCCAACCTCACCGAAATCTGCCGATAAATATCTCAATGTATCAATTGACGTCACACCTTGAGAATTCCAATAAAAAAATTTAAAAAATTTAAATAAAAAAAACTAACCTAACCTAACCTAACCCAACCTCACCGAAATCTGCCGATAAATATCTCAATGTATCAATTGACGTCACACCTTGAGAATTCCAATAAAAAAATTTAAAAAATTTAAATAAAAAAAACTAACCTAACCTAACCTAACCCAACCTCACCGAAATCTGCCGATAAATATCTCAATGTATCAATTGACGTCACACCTTGAGAATTCCAATAAAAAAATTTAAAAAATTTAAATAAAAAAAACTAACCTAACCTAACCTAACCCAACCTCACCGAAATCTGCCGATAAATATCTCAATGTATCAATTGACGTCACACCTTGAGAATTCCAATAAAAAAATTTAAAAAATTTAAATAAAAAAAACTAACCTAACCTAACCTAACCCAACCTCAGAAATCTGCCGATAAATTCTCAATGTATCAATTGACGTCACACCTTGAGAATTCCAATAAAAAAATTTAAAAAATTTAAATAAAAAAAACTAACCTAACCTAACCTAACCCAACCTCACCGAAATCTGCCGATAAATATCTCAATGTATCAATTGACGTCACACATTGAGAATTCCAATAAAAAAATTTAAAAAATTTAAATAAAAAAAACTAACCTAACCTAACCTAACCCAACCTCACCGAAATCTGCCGATAAATATCTCAATGTATCAATTGACGTCACACCTTGAGAATTCCTACCTGCGCTGCTGCGCAGGAGCAGCTCGGATTTGATATATGGTCCAAAATAATTCCGTATTTTGACTCCTATTCAACTCCCCATCACTCTATTCTAGCGATTTATTGCGCAATTGCACGCATTTTGCGTCCTCTTTGCTAGCGTGACGCAACCAGTGCTGTGCGACGAATTTCTACCAGAAGTATTTCCGACTTCTGGTCATCTGAGACCACCCCCCCCCCCGATAAAAAAAATTCCCAAAAAATATATATTATGAAAGAAGAGCGAATTTCAGGATATCTATAAAAATTACAATTTCGCCCTTTTTCTCCGACTTCCGGCCTTTCCGGACTTTTCTAAGCCACACAAAAATGTCACGTCTGGTGTGTGAGAGCAGCAGTCGCTTCGTTCAAATATTGTACGCAAGCTCGTAGCAAGTATGAACTTGTTACCGGCATGGTCATGCATAGAATGAGTGGGCCGCCGCTTCGATACGCCGACAGTTTTTTCCAAACATGAGTCTATATCTACATCTTCATCTACTTCTACATCTACATCTACATATCTACATCTACATCTACATCTACATCTACATCTTCATATAAATATAACTCAATGTGTGTTTTGTGTGAAGACCATTTATTCGGTTATTCCTAAACAGATCCTCAGGAAACTTACAGAATTGATTAAGTAGAATACGGCGGTGGTTATAGGCATATTTTTGTTACTAATCGATCTCTAATAAAAGAGACCACTGTTCTGATGGGGATGTTTGTTTTATGAAGTTTGGAAAGGCCATATAACCTAGGGATCTACGGGATCTATAAATTAGAGAGATTATTTGAAGAAAGAACCTTCTTGATGTGCAATGCTGTAGACCAAGTGAACAACAGTAGGAATTCATTAATTGAATAGAAATTGAATACTTGCCACAATTCTAATGAATTTTTCTGTTTATTTCTAGGAAAATAAAGTAACGGATCAGACATGGGACGAAAATTATCGATGCAGCGTGCAAAATAACTTCGTTAAAATGGAATTAGATCAGTCAAACAACGGATGATCAGTGAACTAGATGTACCTTGGAGTGGCGAATGAGAACCGGCTCATTTTCACATTACACATAAGCTACTTTTAGTAGTTTTCATTCATATATGAAAATTCCATTATTAATTTCCGGTAAGGTTTTTAAATTTACAGTTTATAGACAATAATTAAGCACACTCCCAAACGTGCCACCTATATATCTGAATTTTGTGTTGCTCGGGCTTTCACAGTAGCAGGTCCGTCCGCCTGAAATATACTTCCTGCACGCTTCAGATGCATTGACAATCCGACAGACTTCAAATCTTACCTAAAAACCCACCTTTTCAAAATATCGCATAAAATGTTAACAACGGTTGTCTGATTGCTGTTGTCACATGCACCTTTCATGACTAAAAACATTGTCAAAGCGCCCTTGAGGTGAGCTATTCACGAAACCGGCGCTATACAAATTAAACAAACAAACAAACCATCACGCCGTTTCCCCACAGGGGTAGGCAGAGAGAATGGACCGCCACACTACTCTATCCTGGCAAACCTGTCTAGATTCTTCCACATTCATACGAGTCATACACGCACGTCGATTACTCCGACTTCTAACATGACCAACCTTTAAAATTTCTTCTTCTTCTTCTTCTTCTTTTGATAGATCTGACGATCTGTGACACAGAAATCATATCTCGTCGGATGATGAGATCCAGCTGTCCCTCCATCTCTTAGGCGGTCTTCCAGGTGGGCGGTGCCTTTAAAATTTGATTAATTTAATTAATTTGACAAATTCGCCTAATTATTATTATTATTATTATGCATATAGCATGAACTGCCTTTTATATGAAGAATATCTTCAGCAAACAAGTGAACAACAGTTGTAATTCATTCATTATATGGAAATTTAAATTTTGCCTTGTGCGCCTCTTCGGTGTCCGCCTTATGGCAATTCTAATTTTTTTCTTTTATTTCTAGGGCCCAAAATTAATGAATCAAAGATCGGACCAAAGTTGCCGATGCAGCGTGTAAAATAACTAATGTTTAAATGGAATGGGATCGGTCATAAAGCAAGGACAACGGATGATAATATCTTCTGGTCTGGAGTGGCGAAAGAGAAACAGCTACACAAATTCTGAGATTATTTGAAGAAAAGACCTTCTTGATATGCAATGCTGACCATTCACGATCGTTGGACTTATCGCTATTTGAATACTTTTGTAAAATTGTTGTTTTTTCTTTAGAACAATCGTAACTCCATTTATTAGCATAGTTTTTGGTAGTTATTTTTGACGTTCGGGTAAAGTTTCTAAAATCTCCTGCATGTAATATTAAAACATTTCCAAATGGTCTGATGTTTCCACGCCAATTTTGCAATGATCGATCAAGAGCCTCGAGTGTTTTATTTTTAAATATACTGCTCATTTTAATATAATTATTTGATTTTTGCAGAGATGCGGACGCTAAGAATGATAGCAGGAAAGACTCTTTGAGATAGGGTGAGGAACCTAACCAACCTAACCTAACCGAAACCTAACATTTAAGCAGCATTTTTAATTTTTGTGGCAAAAAATTTAAAATCTACAAATGAACTCTATGATTTAGAAAAAATATAAATATTTGATCCCTAAAAAGGCAAAATATATATATAATTACAAAAAACTGATATTTTCATTGTGGAAAGATTTCTGTACTCGCTACTGTAATAACAAGTAAAAATCACAATTTCGAAAATAGTAGCTTTCGAAATAAATAAAGAAAGTAGAAGTAATTTTTTATTTATTTAATCTTTAAAATAAACTTCCAACAGAGAATTTATTATAGAAAAACCATTTGATTTAAGATTATACATTTAAGATTTAACCTTTCCGGGAGTACAAAAATTGATGTCCGACTTTCTATGGGGAGTGAGTTCTTTTTACATGAAAATTATATAGTTTTTTTTAGCGAATTCAATATATTAAAAAAATAGAAATTAGGTAAAAATAAAATAAAACTCACCAACTTTAGGTTTTATTGTAAAAAAAACCGATTGTGTATTCCAGGGGTCACAAAATATGTACAGTCACAAAAAACACTCAAAATATTTATTTAAATATTACGTAACACTATTGTTTTCATCACTATTTTATAAATTAAAACTAATGCAAATGTCATAAAATTAATAATGTTTTTTCGTGTGGTAATCCAAGAAACACGGGTGAACACACAACGCAACGTCACACTCGCGACACATAAACCGAGTTTCTTTTCTTTGTGGTGGTCTTTTTGAGGTGTGCTGGCAAACAAAACAGCGTCGTTGGGCTTTACTTCCTTTGGACTCTGTGGGTGGCACTGGTTGAGGAAAGTGTCTTTCGGTTAGTCGTATGGGGTTATCTTTTGCTCGTCTACCACCAGATGATAATGGTCGCGATGTGTGATATTTTTCAACCATCTGGGCTATGAGTTTCTCTTTGAACTCTTCAAAAGAAGTATTAGAATACTTAGCAGAACGATGCAGAAAAAACGCTTTGACAATTGCGATCTCTAGTAGTCGGAAGAAAGCTTTTTTGTACCATTTTATGGTTTTCCAACCAACAGCTCCGAGTCTCAAAATCTTGTCAACATTATCAACACTCCCCATATTTCTTGTGTAGTCAACGACAGCTTCCGGTTTATGTTTTTTCAAGCCAGTTGCGTAGTCGATTTTTGGCGTTTCCACCATATTATTAGCATAGATAGTCGTCAGTATCAAAACATCTCGCTTATCCCGCCATTTCAAAGCCATCAGGTTCTCAGAATTAAAGGCGACTACGTCACCTTTTTTTACCTTGTCGATTTTTGGCATTTCTTTTCGATTTTTTCTCACCGTTCCGCATGCATTTCTTTTCTTTTCGTGAAGGTAATCAAACAAAGCAGGTGAAGTGTACCAATTATCAACATATAAGCTATGTCCGTATCCAAGATAGTCCTTCAACAAAGCCAACACCACAGAACCCGATATCCCTACACTAGAATTTATTACAACATCTGTTGTGGAACCAGTATATATGATCAAATCCAAAACATACCCCGTTGTCACATCACAACAAACAAATATTTTGATGCCGAATCTACTCCGTTTCGATGGAATATATATTTTGAAAGAAAGTCGGCCTTTCCATAATAATAAGCTTTCGGCGATGCACAAATTTTGATACGGATGAAATGCCTCTTTCATATTTTTTTTAGGGGGTCCAAAACTTTCCTTATCTTGAAGAGTCTGTCATTGCCATTGGGATGACTAGCAAAATGCAGATTTCTCAATATAAGTAAAAACCTTCTTGATAAAATATAACTTTAAAAAATAGTGTTTCAATTAATGGATTGTTTGACCAATACTTTTTTTGCCAACCAGGCTCATAAGCATAATGGTAGCCAGAAAAATACGTATTTCGTTGGCCGTAGTAGCGACCCATTTTTTCATTTTTGACATTGCAGATGAATTATGGGCTACAGTCGTCGCATAAATGTTCGTCTCCGAAACAATTGTCTCCACAATCTCTTCGTTAAAAAATAACTAAAAAAATTGCAGCTCTACAAAATCGTCATCCAATTTTATAGGGCTTTTTATGCCGGATTGGAAATCGTCAAATTCGTGAAATGTGTATCACTCCATGTCCTTGTTTGTTCGCGCCCACGTCTAACACTCTGTTGAACCGGAACTGAATGCTCATTGTCATCGGAAGAAGAAGATTCACCATCGACCATTTTTAAGTCATCAATACTCTCTATGTTTTCTTCTTCATTATCGCTGTTTATCAAAATATAGTCAATTTCATCGTCTCGGGTGAAATCCATTTTTACAAAAAACACAAGGTACAAAATTATAAACACGAAAAAAAAACAATATTCAAACAAAAAAACACAATTTCACACTTCTAATCACAATAACTTTATAATAAACATATAAAAACACAGCAAAACTACTAAAAACTGCGAAAAAAGTAATATATTACGAGCGCGCGTAAATTCACAGTTTGCAATATATATTATGAACTGGTCGAAACTCGTTAGAGTCAATATCACGTGACTTTCGAAAATGTTAAATACTGTTGATGATAAAATCACTAACTGTTTTATCATATTTTATATGTGTCAAAAAGCTTAATACAAATAACCATATATCGCACGTTGAAAACAAAAGTGACACTATACAAAACTCTCAATTTTTCAGTACGGTCATTTAAAGTTTTGCCTGCTTATTAACCTAATTAAAATCAACTAGATTCTGATAGAATAATATCTAAACTAATATATAAAACAACAACATTAGATATATTTTTACTCACAGTCAAGTTATTGACCTCACAAAAAGTTTAAACGACCGTACTGAAAAATTGAGATTTTTGTATAGTGTCACTTTTGTTTTCAACGTGCGATATGTTGTTACAATGCATATTTGAGCCAATATCCCCAAAAATTAACATCGACGTTCATTTACGTCCATACTCCTCTACGGAAATTTTACGTCGACGTTTATTTCTGTCCATACTCTTCGACAAGTTAAAATAATGCAAATTTCAGTTGTATTTGTTATTATATAATGTTCTTCAATTTACGAAAATCTTTTTAACTTTTTTTTCGATGGCAATAATGAATTTCTCTTAATGCGAAACTCTAAAATTAATGAAAATTTTTAGTGTTTTGTATATCCTAATGTGTTTCGTAAATCATCGTTAGTTGTAATAAATTAAAGAAATAATTTTATTTTGGTGGTGATGATTTATAATATTTTGATTTAGTACTTACATTTTAGTGTATTATTTTTTACTTTTATTGCGCTTACTTTCAATAATTTAAGAAAGCTGTTAATTTCTAGGAAGTATAGTAATTTTCAAAAAAATTATCGGAATATTAGTAGCGCCCTCTCGAGAACTTTTCATAGTACTTAATTCTCCGATCACAATTTTTCCGTGCGTTTAGTTAATGTTAAGTTATTCTTCTCAGATATAGACTATGCTAATTGGCTAATTGATTTGAAATCTTATTGTATTATATATGGTAGTATTTGTTCTATTCATCGACAGATGTGCCGGGACTCTTTTTTTTTTTTTTTTTAAATAATATGAAACAAACAAAAATAAATAAAATAAAATAAAAATTAAATTTAAGTTTTTTTGTGTTATTATGTTCGTTTGTTTTGTGACGAGTTATTTTATTCAAATGTAGATGGCGCTACAATTGTCTTGAAAATAAATCATAATAAACATTGTTAAAATATATTTTAACAATGTTTGTAGATATTATTTGGTGTTGTCACGCTAATAAATATTTCCCTCTCAACTGACAAGACCTTATGTAGAAGTACCTAATTATTGTATAAACCTGCTCACTCCACTTTGATCATGTTTACATCTATATCGTGACCGGAAAGAGCCCTCGGGACAATAACAACTGGTTTACTCGAGGACATTCCCGCCAGTCTTTACAATTGGCGGATAATAAAGGTATAGTACGATAAATAACACAAGAACTAGCTGGCAATGTCTCTCGCCCTATCATCATTTAAATATGTGAACATTTCTCACATCTAGCATGTTTCTATTCAAACGCGTGCACTATTGGCTGGGAAAACTTTCGTCAACCCTCTGTCGCTATTCGTTCATAGATGGCGCTCTTTTATACTTTTAAGGAAATGTGAGCACGACGTCATAGTAATAATATGTACTAAAGTATTTAAAGAGTATCGTGATACCTACGTCCTATCCAGGCTGCACATATTTTATTTTAAAAAAACACACACAAAAAACGATGCCATTGAGCTCATTGATTTCAGGCATTAGTATATTAATTAAACAATATTAGTATTTGGCTATTAACTCTTCATTGTATAATCAAGCGAAGGTCACCGTTTCCCCCGAAGATTTTTTCTCTAGTTTTAAAAATAAATTTAACGTTAAATCGTACAAAAGGTATTTCATACAGGCTAAAAGCTTCAAAAAACTTAATATTTTTCGAAGAGTCTTGTTGAACATTTTTGTACTGGAAAAAAACGTTAACTCTACTTATTGTCTTCGGCTGAAAAAAATTCTCTCGATTGACTTTTGACAACGACACTTATATGTTTCAAATTTAAAGAAAACTTAAATGATTGATTTTTCAAAACAGCGATTTTAGACTTAACGTTTTTTGCCAGTATACCCACGATATGTACCTACCTACACAGTTGCGTTGCTAATCATTTTTAATATTTGTGACAAATGGTTCACAGAGGCCAGTATCGTTTGCTTTTCGGGAAGAAATTGAATAATCAATTATTTGTAGGTGCAACCGTACCGCTATATCATATCACCGGACAGGTTTTTCTAATGCCTTGATATAAATATTCATAGCGCCCTCGATAACTTTTTATAGTACTGTATTCTCTCACTATGAATTTTTAATACGTTTAGTACTATTCTATGTTATTTTTCTCAGGTATACGTAGGTGGCGCTAATTAGTTTAAAATCTTATTTTATTGTAGATTGATGGTAATTGTTGTATTCATCAATAGATGGTAGTATTGCTAGTCGAAAATCTTTTCTACGATGGCAGGGAATGATACTGGTTCTGATATTGATAACACATCTCTACATATCTTAATACTTCAACTATTACATTAGTGCTAAGACCATCAATCAATAATATTATTTTATTAATAAACCGTCATTTATAAACATTTTCATCCTTATGGTCTGTGCTAGTAATATGTTCTTCTCTTCTATAGACTGACAACGATCAAATCAATTTTTTTATTTGATAAAATACAATGAAAGTCCTCGTTTACAGTACTTAGCTTATAACATATATTGGTTATTGTCGTATAATTATTTAAAAGATAGTACAGAAGAGATAAGCATGAATGAGATGAAGAATGCATTGAAAATGATGAAAGGTGGAAAAGCAGTTGGATATGATTGCGTTGCCATAGAGTTTGTCAAGAGTGGTGACCGGGTGGTTCTTGCATGGCTTTGCAGACTCCTTAACCAACGTATGGAGGAGAGGTATACTCCGCTGGACTGGAGGAGAGCAGTTATCATGCCTCGTTACAAGCGTAAGGGGGCCCGTGTGGGCCGTGGGAGCCACAGGGCCATCAGTCTGCTGAGCTCCGTTGGCATACTATATGGCAGGATACTGATAGAAAGAGTGAGGAAATTGACATCTAGAAAGATTTGGGATGTACAAGGAGCCTTCATGGACCAAATTTTCGCACTACGCAGTCTAACAGAGAAAGTTTTGGCCAAAGGCTGAAAACTTTTCTGCGCGTTTGTGGATCTGCAGAAAGCGTATGACCGAGTTGATAGGAAAAAACTTTGGAAGGTCTTGGCCGAGGCAAAATACTTGTTTTATATGTATTCTATATATCTTTTATCCAACATATTTGACTTTTATATCAATTATACTAATGTGACGCGTACTGTGTACTTGCGAATTTAACTATTAAATCGAAATGTTATTATAAAACTAACTGACTAAATAACCATCACGCCGTTTCCCCGGAAAGGTAGGCAGAGAGGATGGACCGCCTTACCTTTCTGTCCTGACATACCTCTCTAGCTTCCTCCACTTCATACATCGTAACATGTACGCTCGTCGAGTTTTCGACTTCGAATGTAGCTGCCTTTCATTATTTGATTAATTTGGTCACCCCATGCTTTCCTTGGTCTTCAACGGTTTCTCTTTCCACTCACACTGCTTGTATACAATATTTTAACCATTCTTCTCTCGTTCATTCGTTCCATATGTCCAAACCATCTCATTATATGACAATTTGTAACATAAACGCGAATAGTGAGAAACTGGAGCTAATAACCGAATTTATTTATCTGGGAAGCATGTTTACAAGAGATGGAAAAATGGATAAAGATATCGAAAGAAGGGTTGATGCTGAGAACCAAATTAATGGCGCTCTCAAAGTAATCACTGCAAATAGAAATATTTCAACCAAAGCAAAGATGGCAGTACATAATGGAGTTCTAGTGCCAACCCTTATGTATGCAAGTGAAGCTTGGAGAGGAAAGGAGACTTCTGGGGAGATCCTTAAATTAGATAGGAATAAAAGGAAGCGATGCTTATACTGTTTGCCTGGAAAGAGAGCAAAGACTTTCCACGTATGCACTAAGTGCAAGCAGCCTATATGCATGACTTGTGCAAATTTTATTTGCACAAGTTATGTCTGTAATTGGGCCAGTGTCAGATTTTTTATAAACAATTTGATATTCTTTTTCCTCCATTTTCTGAATAAGCATCTTCTTCTTCCTGTGCCGTGTCAGGTCCCCCCGACGTTGGCGATCACTCCGGCGAAAACCTCCCTGTCCTGCGCTGCCCGAAACAGGTCATCCACCGTCCTCATTCCGGTCCACTCTCTAATGTTGCGCAG
Source organism: Lepidostoma basale (assembly GCA_022606425.2). NCBI lineage: Eukaryota > Metazoa > Arthropoda > Insecta > Trichoptera > Lepidostomatidae > Lepidostoma > Lepidostoma basale. Next base: position 114,112 of record JAHDVF020000625.1, on the reverse strand, counting down.
CCAGGACATCTGTTTTCTGCCAACTCCCCGTCTTCCCTCTATCTTGCCCTCCAATATAAGTCGGAGGAGGCGGTACTTTTCTCCACGCAGCACGTGACCCAAATATGAGACCTTTTTCACTTTGACATTCGACAACAGCTCTCTCTTGGCTCCGGCTCTCCTAAGTACTTCGACGTTACTGACCTTTTCGGTCCAAGGTATACGAAGCATTCTTCTGTGTATCCACATTTCGAATGCTTCTAACCGATTCATTACGTTCACTTTTAGAGTCCATGTTTCACTTCCGTATAATAGAGCTGACCATATGTAAGCTTTTATCATTCTTTGTCGAAGTTTAAGATTTAAATTATCGTCACAGAAGAAGGGTCTCATCTTATTAAATGCAGCACGTGCAACTTCTATTCTACATTTCACTTCTGTATCTGGGTCGAGTGTTTTAGTAATGATACTGCCGAGGTATTTAAACTGGTCAACCATTTCGATATTTACTCCTTTTAGTCGCAAAGATGATCCAGAATAATCAAGTCTTCCAAACGACATCCACTTGGTCTTAGCGACATTTATTGTCAGACCCAATTCTTCTCCAGCCGTGTCAATCTTATTTAGGAGCTCTTGGAGATCAGGTATACTTTCAGCCAATATGACTGTATCGTCAGCATATCTGATATTATTTATAACGACTCCATTGATCTTCACTCCAAGGCTAGAGTTTTCTAGAGTTCTTTGGAAAACTTTATTGGAGTACAGATTAAACAATAGAGGTGACAGAATACAACCTTGTCGAACTCCTCTTTGTATAGCTATAGCCTCTGTATTTCCACTTCCATATCTGATCTTTGCCGTTTGACACCAGTAGAGGTTTCTTATGAAATTCAGGTCTATAAGGTCTATTCAGGTGAATAAGCATACTTTTATTAATTAGGAGAAAAAAACTTGTTTATTCTGTATTTTCTTTATATTGTTGTAAGTCACATATTTTCAGTCTAAGAAAACAACGACTGATTTTGTAAGTGCCATTAGATATAGAATTGTAAGTTCCTATGGTTAATTTTGATAAATATATATTTGTTATAAAATAAAACATTAGTTTTAATTGAAATATCATGAAAAAATACCACATAATTTTCTTTTTGGACTATTTTAAAATACACGGGTCAAATGGACCCACGTCTATAGAAAAGTAAGTTTTTTTTCACCACTATAGTTAAGGGTTAATCAAACTCACCTCCCTGGCTAGAGTGGCGAATTACGTCTGTTTCTATAAATTATTTAGGGGAGAGGGGGGCAAAGAGGGGTCCCGGGGCAAAGCAGGGTACTTATGTTATTGGACAAATGAACGGCCGCATCTAAAATCAAATGACGCTCGGTGATTGGTATTTAGGCGGTACGCACCCTTGACCTCCGTCGCACGCTGCCGCAAGTCGGATTTTTTGTTCTCAGTGATTTATTGTAAAATTGCATTTTGGTTAAATGTTTCTTCAAATTCAGTGTGGAATCATTCTAGGATTTTGTGTTGCGATCGGAGTGAAATATCACTGGTCAATTCGGTCGACTCTATCAGATTAAATGCCTCAACTTCAGAATTACTGATAAACGAGTGTAAAATGGCGCTATCCGCGTTTTGTTGTTCAAGGCGATTGGGGCAAAGTAGGGTACTACTGAAATGACGACGACCTTCGTGGCCGAGTGGTAAGTGCATTGACTGCCACCCCGAAGGTTCCGGGTTCGATTCCCGGCGAGGGCAGTGTGATTGTCACGCTGTCTTTGGTCTGGTGAAGAATTCACGTGACAATAAAATGGCGATAGATTAGCTACCTATCACATGTCACGAGAATCACTATGATAGCTATAATACCCTTTACATCGATTTGGCTCATGCTGTCATGATGTAAAGAGCGATTCAAGAAAATAATAATAATAATAATAATTAATACGAATGAAAATAATAATTAATAATAATAAGGTACCCCACTTTGCTCCTTAGTATTTTCTGAAATTAATAATCATGTTATTATATCGATGTACGAGTTTATGTATATGTTTGCTACAGACCAAATGGTTCGGAATTATAAAAATACCGTTAACCAACAATGTTGGTCTCCAGAATCCATGAAAAAAGCAGTACAGGGTGTGGTATCGAGACAAATGGGATATAAAAAAGCATCAAAGGTCCACGGCTTTTCGCAAACAACCTTTGAACGATATGTTCGTAAACATCGGAGTAATCCTGATAATACTATTTTTTAGAAGAAGCTGGGCCGTTATAAAACTGTATTTTCTAAGAAAACAAGAGGAAGAACTGGTTCTATACATAAAAACGATTGAAGGGAGCTTTCATGGTCTGACATCCTTTGAACTAAGAATACTCACGTATGAGGTCGCAGAAAAAAATCAAATAGCCTATAAATTGAATGCAGATAAAACTCTAGTAGGAGTAGACTGGCTGAAGGGTTTTTTGAAGAGGCACCCAGATATTAGATACAGGATGTCGGAATCTACCTCTGCAGCAGAGAGGCTGTCGGAAAATTTTGTGAGCTTTTGGAGGAGGTTCATGACAAGCATAAACTAACAGCACATCGTGTATTCAATGTAGATGAAACAGATATTTCTGCAGATCCTAAAAGCCACTCCAAAATTCTTGCTTCCATCGGTAAACGGCAGGTGGGAACATTAACATCTGCAGTAAGAGGAAAATTGATGACAAATGAAAACAGATGAAAACAGTAAAGCCTTGTAAAGAAAATACGTCCTCGGGCAATAAAGATGCTAATACTCTGGCTATCTATGGTCTCAGTCATCAGAGGGATGGATCAAAACGACCTTCGTGGCAGAGTGGTAATAGCTCTGACTGTCATACCGAAGGTTCCGGGTTCGATTCCCGGCGATGGCGGTATGACTGTCTTTGGTCTGATTTAGAATTCTCGTGACTATAAAATGGCGATAGATTAGCTACCTATCACATGTCACGAGAAACAATATATCAGCTTAAAAACAAATTGTATACAGTAATTGGAGCAACCTGTTGTATACCTACGTAAAAATAAAAAAATAATAAAAAAAGTAAATAAAAAATAATAAAAAAGTGCATTAAATGCAATCTACGGTCACACCGCTCTTGCGCAGAGGAGGAAGAGGATCATGAAGAGGATGATGAAGCGACTCATATATGTGCTATGTGTGTTGATAAATAGTCATTGGCTTCTGATTTTCATTTCAATTGTTATAACTGGTAATTTTAATTAACATTTTTTTATAAATCCATTGTTTTGCTTTATCATTAAGTGTATACCCCACTATGCCCCCCTCGCTACCCTACTTTGCCCCACATACCGGGGAAAAGTGGGGCAAATGCCACTTTTAATAATATTGCTCATAGAGCCAAAATTTACTATATTAAATTGAAAGTTTATATTAGGTCCTTACATATGAAATTGGCGTTTTGCCGTACTGGCAACTTTGATCTCAAATATCTTCTCTTTGGTTAAGAATTCCAAATTCAAATTTATGTATTGTATTTGTGTTTCGAAAATTATAGTTCATTTGTTTTTTCCTCAATTGTTTTTTTTCTTTGCGTCACTCAGTTTACAAAATGGAAAACTTGAAATATCGCGTTATTTACGATTACGAGTTCCACCGTGGCACCAGTGCTGCAGAAACGGCTCGAAGGATTAATGATGTGTATGGCGACGGTGCCGCAAAAGAAAACACAGTGCGTTTTTGGTTCCAACGTTTTCGTTCTGGAAATTTCGACCTGCAGAACAAGCCCCGTGGACGGCCGGAGACCAAAGTTGATAATGAAGAATTGAAGGCTATTGTGGAAGCGGATCCATCGCAAACCACGTCCGAGTTAGCTGCAGGCTGCGGTGTTAGTGATAAAACTGTTTTAATCCACTTGAAGCAAATTGGGAAGGTGAAAAAGCTTGAAAGGTGGGTACCTCACGAATTGAGTGAACCAAATCAACAAACGCGCGTTGACTGCTGCGTTGCATTACTCAACCGGCACAATAATGAAGGGATTTTGAATCGAATCATTACCTGTGATGAAAAGTGGATCCTGTATGATAATCGGAAGCGCTCATCGCAATGGCTGAACCCTGCCGAACCAGCCAAACCATGCCCCAAGCGAAAATTGACTCCAAAAAAGTTACTTGTGAGCGTTTGGTGGACTAGTGCTGGTGTCGTTCATTACAGCTTTCTTAAATCTGGCCAGACGATTAGAGCAGATGTTCAGCAACTGCAAACCATGATGGAAAAGCTAGCTGCTAAACAACCGAGGCTGGTTAATCGCTCTAGGCCACTGCTGCTTCGTGATAACGCTAGACCTCACACTGCACAACAGACGGCTACCAAATTAGAAGAGCTTCAATTGGAATGTCTAAGACATCCACCGTACTCTCCGGACCTTGCCCCAACAGATTACTATTTTTTTCGAAATTTGGATAACTTCTTGCAAGGGAAAAAATTCAACTCCGATGGGGCAGTCCAAACCGACTTCAAAGATTTTATTGATTCCCGTCCGAATGGTTTTTTTAGTAAAGGGATCAATGAACTACCTACGAGATGGCAATAGTGCATAGATAGCAATGGTACATACTTTGATTAAATAAATATATTATATTTAAAAAAAATCAACTTTATGTTCCTCCCATACAAAACGCCAATTTCATATGTTAGGACCTAATATACAAAATTATGCATCAGATACCAAATTAAGCATTTCAGCTTAAATGGGATATGTAGATCTTCAATACCCGATTTTATGAGTCACCAAAGCTTAAGGACCCCACTTGCCCCCCTACTAATAAACTCACCTTCAAGTTTGCAACGCATCTCTTTTTACAATAGGAAGTACCTAAACATTTCCTGCTACAGGCGCGGCGCGATTGTAGTATAACTGACATCCCTTCGCGCCGGGCGCCGCATCCATCTGTGGCTATGAACTCTTCTACAGATTAAACATTATTATACAATATTATAAAACGAGGTGTGCGGCATGCCAGGTGAAATGGCCACCACGCCCATTAAAACGCACCGAGTGCTGCAATACTGCCAAGTCACCATACCAACGGAGTGACAAACAAGTCATAAAAATAATAAATATGACAATATATCAACACTTGTAACTTATTGACAGGCCGTTCACTTTAACTGACACCGAAAGATTTCAATAATTTATTGTTTCCTATAAAACACTGATGGAAAAAATATGATGGGTAAACCTTTAATTTGTTAGTGTGCGATAACGTGCGATGTCTTCTAATTCAGTCCACATTTTAGAATGTGAAATATGACAATATTTATTAGCTGTTAAGATATCTAAATCTCTGGGATACGAGCAGATAGAGAATACGGCGATAAGAAACATGACTATCCAGGGTGTTTCGGCAATATAAGAGTGTGAAGCCACTCGAGCCAAGCACCAGTCACGCCTGACACTCGCAGTCACAGCAGGTGCTCGTGTGATCAAGTGTCAAGTGATAAGACGAGATGCAGAAGATAGCCGGGACGCTGCTGGTGGTGCTGGTGATGCTGGCGACGCCGGGGCTGCGCGGGGCCGAGGGCCACGGGATGGTGCTCAGCCCCGTGAACCGCGCCTCCCGCTGGCGCGAGGACTGGACCGCCCCTACCAATTTCGACGACAACGGTCTGTTTTGTGGTGGAATGGCGGTAAATACTCGTACTATTATATTATACTATGTAAACACTACTTTTATACTCGTGTTTGCTAACTTGAGAATACGTTACTGACCCATACATCTCCGTGGTTACTTTAAACCCAATACACTTACAATATATCCAGATTGTAAAATTACCTATAAATGCCCATTCAACTTAATTTGTTCTTACGCGAATATTCAATATTATTTCTCGTGTTATATTTTCGTTGGCTGTATTTAGTTTAATTTTACGAATTCGTTGTTTACCCGTGTTATATATTTGGTTCTCGAATGCCATTTGAAAAAAATGTTAACTTAAATCATTCCTCGGAATACTTCGAAACACGCCAAGAAAAATAAACTCAAAAGTGTAAAAAACAGTGCAGTAATTCATAAAATTTGGATGGGGAAAATCGAATTATACAATAGAATGGTAAAATACACTGACTTTCATACAACAGGTCCAGTTTGGCCAGAATGGAGGCAAGTGTGGCCTTTGCGGAGACAACTATTCCGACCCAACACCGCGAACCTACGAACTGGGCGGCGCTTTTGGGCAGGGAGTCATCGTCAAAAGGTACTGAAGACTTTTCCACACTTTCTCCTCTAGATTTGTGATTTGTCTCTGTGATATTATCGTTGAAAAATAAGTTTCTGTAGCTGCATAATATGCTAGATGCTGGGTGACATTCAAGTGGGCCGCTCTCATAATACATTATGTTATTCTTATAAAAATGTTGATCCTAATTGAATGCGATGCGCAGCTACCAGGCTGGGAGCACCATGGACGTGCAGGTCCTGGTCACAGCCAACCACATGGGCTCTTTCGAATTCAGCATCTGCAATCTGGACCAGTTCGGGGCCGAGAGTGAAGAGTGTTTCGAGGACCTGCCTCTGAAACTGATAGACGGCAGCACCAGCTACACAATCGACGAGAGGACGGGCTACTTTGATTTGCAGCTGCAGCTGCCCGGAGACTTGCAGTGCGCGCACTGCGTGCTGCAGTGGACCTGGACCACGGGTGAGCACCCCTTACAGTTACCTCACGTGCTTCCTCGTTCGACGAGTGTTTAATCCCGGCTAATGTGTGTCCGTGTGTTCTCAGGCAACTCGTGGGGCGAGTGCGGCAACGGCGAGGGCCAAGTGGGCTGCGGCTCCACGCAGGAGCAGTTCCGCACGTGCTCCGACATCTCGGTGCTGCCCTGACCGTCACCCGAAGCCAGCCATCTTATGTCTTCTTCTTATATTATTCCGTCAATCAATATTATACGACCATTTGTAAACAAATACATGAAATAAAAGCTGAACTTTTTAAAAAAGACTTCATTTCAAAACGAAAAATTAACGAGAAGCTAAAATTCACAGAGAACAATATACTATGTTGTACAAGTACATTTGTGGCAAAATATCATATCAATAAATATCATATCATATCAGTTAATAAAAAAAAGGTTTTTACGCAAAATTCCGTTCCCACTCAGGCCAGGAGAAAGAGCTCCCGACGCGACGATCAACGCACGTGTTCGGACACGTAGAGATTGGGTTCAAGGGAATGATTCAAATATTAACGCCACGCCAAGGGTAAAACCATAATATAGGATTTCCCAATAAGGACGGGTCGATCTCCAGAATGTCTATCGTGGTTTTCGCTGTGTGGCACATAGCGCCTTCCTGCTGGAACCACATATCGTCCACGTCCATATCGTTCAAATCGAGTCAAAAGAAATTGTTTTTTTTTTTTAAAGGAACATAGAAGTTCCCGCCGCATACCCGAGGCGGTTATAGGGCGTAGCGGCGCCCTTTTGTCAGCTTCACTTGTAAGATAACAGGATTTTAGGGTAGATAAAGATTAAGGGTTATACCTTGAGGGGCTCATGACGAAACTTTGAAGTGGCGAGAGTGATGGTAATATATAATTAAATCTATCCTGCGGGTTGCTCGGACCAGAACCTCGAGCAACCTGATTACTTAACTTGTTGGTGGGCTGAAGATTTCCTTGTACTTGCCTTGGTGCCTCCTCCGATCCGGATTCCGCGGCTAGCATCCGGCAGGACAAAAGTTCTATTTCTCTAGGGAGCCACTTACGCACGCCCAAACCGCCAAGGGGAATTCATGTCTTATAAATTAAAAGAGGATGAGAGTTTATACATTTATTGGTAAATACACAAGTTGGTGCCCAGACAAAAGGGCTTACGCTTCAAAGTGAACATGCTCATTGTAAGGTCTAATTACATCGAGACCGGCCTGCATCACGGCAGATCCGTACACTCAGACATCTACAAATTTCTAACCTTTAACTAGTTTTTTACTAACCCTTGGCATTGCGTCATAACCGTCGTAACGGAGTACTTGTATGGGGAGAGAGAGAACGTAAAACGTGAGGAGCTGCTTACGTGACCGGAGCTGCAGAGGGCCGGGGTGCCACCGGGACTGGAGAGGGCCGGGGCCTACCGGGGCCTTGAAGGTCTGGAGGATGAGGGGCGCGGCATCGCTCGTGGGCTTCCGGAGGACGTTGTCCCTTCTTCCGGAGAGTGGTGATGCAGTTAAAGGAGGCGGCCCCTTGGATTGCCTTTGATAATCGGGGCACGACTTCGGGCAGTCGGTGGTCGGGGAACCCGGCTTTGGACCCTCGCGATATAGATAGATATGATGCTTCAGAGAGGCGGAGCCGCCCTTAATGGCTGAGAGAATTAATGGCGAGATCACTGTAGTGAACTGGTGTCACTTGATTTTAAACTTGATAGACATTGTACTGTATATTGGATTCGGGACTCCAGGAGAAGTTTCTCCATTATTCAAAGAAACTGCCTTGAAACTGAAATCGCGAGGATCCGAAGTATCGCCGGAGTTCCGATGCGACCGCCTAGTTTGAACGAGATCCGTAGAGTAGAGCGGCGCGAATCCGTTTGTCGTGTTAGGATTTTAATTTGCACACACATACTATGACACAATTCCCTGTTTGTGAAGTGCGTGAAGAAATTTCTTTCCGAGTAAGCGGGGATTAATTTAGCTTAACATTAGAGAGGTTTAAGAACAGCCTATTGGTGAGGTGCCTGCGTCTTTCACCTTGGGGGTGCGTGATATTCGCGTGGGTATTGAGTGGCCGGAAGGCGGTTTATCGAAAGGATTATTTATATTATGCCGTAGTATGATTTGATGCTCGAATATTTCTACTAAGGGGTGGTCTTTGAAAAACCGTTAGTATATAAAGTATGTTATTGTTCGCGCGGGCGTTATGTATTGGAGCGGATGTGGCTTATTTAAAGCTATTTTGGGATCCTATTCTTAATCTCTGTTGTGGTGTTTTTTTGTTCCCGTTTTAAGGTCGTAATTCTATAATTTCTAAACCCAAAAAACTGCTTCATTACACCTCATCTCAACCCAAAAGAAAAAAGAAAAAAGGAAAAAAAAGAAAAGAAACTTGTGTCCGGTAGGTGCGCGAAAAGTTTTACAATGCCGAAGGTTTTACAAAGTAATAGGAACATGGTATGCAAGATAGGCCTAGGAACATGGTACATAGTATAAATATGCAGTAGTTATTTATGACATGAGATATACATTAAAAGATAGGTACATAATGAATAGAAAGGGTAGTGGAGTACTTCAGTAAATAGGCCGGTAGCCTCACTTTTTTTTCACTTGATTGCCCATAGCACTGACTCTATATGGTATACAACACTGCACTTTGATGCTGGCGGATTCTCCCGCTTTTTTCTCGGAGTTTTGGGTACTCACGTTGAGGTTTACACGGAATGACCTGACAATGCCAAGGGTAGCACGAAGAAGTTGTAATTTTTCATATATATTATATTAAATTTAAAAAAAAACGTAAAATCGCACCTCTGTGGTGTTAATATTTAAGCATTATTATATAATAAAAAGAATGTATATGTACCTATCTAGATATGGTGGTTAGTTGGCACTAAAACTTTGCCCTGACAACGTGATGAGCGTTTCAGATCAGGCTAACCTTGAACCATATTAGAAAAGTATTGACATTCGTATAGGGAACTTATATCTAATAAATAACATGAAATATTTAGTACTGAAATCAACTGGAATTAGGCATTGCCCTGCGACCTAGCGTCGCATTCGAGGTTGACGCTTGTTCAATACTAAAGATCCCTTTTATTTATATACAAACAAATTAATGAACTTAAATCTAACACATGCCAATATGGTGGTTAGTTGGCACTAAAACTTTGCCCTGACAACGTGATGAGCGTTTCAGATCAGGCTAACCTTGAACCATATTGGGAAAAATATTGACATTAATAAGGCAATTAGTACTTGGTAAACGTCCGAGTTCTGGGACGAACCCTGGGTGAATAACCTTCACCGCCCCTCGGAGGAGTTAGTTATAAGGGAACTAGCCTATGATGTGTACGACTGAGTTCTGACACCTTGTCCAGGGTGGATAAACACACCGCTCCCCCAGAAGAGTCAATTATAAGGAAACTAGCCTATGATGTGTACGACTGAGTTCTGACACCTTGTCCAGGGTGGATAAACACACCGCTCCCCCAGAAGAGTCAATTATAAGGAAACTAGCCTATCATGGGTACGACTGAATTCTGGTGTATTATACCCGTGGCGACATGCCACTATTCAGAAGTAACTTTTTCCAAAGGGGCGTATCGTTGTAATACAAAACATACAACGAGCGTAATTGAACAGAAACAGTGACATGAACACTGATGCATTTAAAAAAATAAAAAATTACATTAAATGTGAACTTACAAGAGGGTGAGATGTATTTACATATGAAATTTACATAACCTATTTTCGTTAACTTATTGACTTAAAAACTAGTTATTATATACATAAGTAAATTTTGTTTCGCATAAACTCCAAATCTCGGCCGGAAGATCGTCCGAAACAATCAGGTCCAATCCCGGCCGTGGGAATAGATTCTAGCCCATTCCTCCCGGGCTGAGTTTAGTTGACCACAGCAGATGGCTCGTGATTCAACTATCCGTAGGACACCTCCAGGGATATCCGACTTGAGGAGGCGGAGTCCCTATATTTGGCAATAGGAGGGCCTACCCCTTTCGCGTCTGAGGAACATAGTCCAAATATTCGTGTTGCGGTTTCCGAGGAAAATCCGCCATAATGTATTCTTAACTGGGAGATTTCCGAGTCAAGTGTAGTTTTTTGCAGAGACAAATTTTCTCTGCGCGTGTCCGTGGTCATAATCAACCGGTATAGGTGTTTAGCAGATGGTGGTTGGCACGCGAGGGTATTTTAACATGCCCCCTTTATTGATTGGCATGGAATGAGGTATTTTTAACGTGCGCCCCATTCTGTAGTTGACGCACAAGAAACAAAAAACAAAGAAAGTTAATTTACGCGTGACCGTGGTTATAATCAACCGGTATAGGTGTTTAGCAGATGGTGGTTGGCACGCGAGGGTATTTTAACATGCCCCCTTTATTGATTGGCATGGAATGAGGTATTTTTAACGTGCGCCCCATTCTGTAGTTGACGCACAAAAAACAAAAAACAAAGAAAGTTAATTTACGCGTGACCGTGGTTATAATCAACCGGTATAGGTGTTTAGCAGATGGTGGTTGGCACGCGAGGGTATTTTAACATGCCCCCTTTATTGATTGGCATGGAATGAGGTATTTTTAACGTGCGCCCCATTCTGTAGTTGACGCACAAAAACAAAAAACAAAGAAAGTTAATTTAAATGCGAGAGACATAATCAAAATGAAGGACATATTAACCATGAGAACCTATATTAGAAAAGTTCAAGCATGGTAGACAACTTATACTTGAAAGACATATTATGAAAAAAAATTTAACTCGAAAAAGTTTAAACATGAAAGATATATTACACATGAATGGTATATTACACATGAACGGTATATTACACATGAACGATATATTACACATGAACGATATATTACACATGAAAGACATATTTAACAAAAAAACGAAAATTAAACTCGAAAAAAATTTAAACATGATAGAGAAATTACATTGTCACACCTGAATGACCCATTAAACACGAAAGACACATTAAACTTGAAAGGTATATTCTACTTGAAAAGGTTTGAACTCGAGAAAGGGAAACGCAAGAGTACACTTGAGAAAATTATACTTGAAAGAAAAATAAATAATGATTAGGCGCCATCTTATTTTTTGAAGAACGGATCAATAAGAAAACCGTTAGAAGAATTGACTTTAATTGTCACTGGCACCATTAGGGACTCGTGGTGTAATTAAAATATTTATAATTTGGCAAAAGTTTGAATTCGAGAAGAAGAAGACTAAAGTAGTGCATTCACCCTGCATGTACGCAGAGGAAGAAGAAGATTCGAGTTTTGATATGATCTAACCGGAGATGTGGTCGCGATTCCATAAATCTAGTCAGGCCAATATCAAATGGGCCCCACGTTCTTGCTCTGCGCAAGAATGGATTAACGAGATTCCCATCTGTCCCTATCTACTATCTAGCGAAACCACTGCCAAGGGAACGGGCTTGGGAGAATTAGCTTTATTTTTGGCATGCCGTCAAATGAAGGAAATGGAAATAGGGTTTGCCAGAATGTAATATCTGGTCTTAATGACCAACCTCCAAGATTTGTGGCTTCCTTTCTTGCCACGACATGCTTTATTTATTAATTATTTTGACATGCCGTTGAATGAAGGAAATGGAAATAGAGTTTGCCAGAATGTAGTATCTGGTCTTAATGACCAACCTCCAAGATTTGTGGCTTCCTTTCTTGCCACGACATGCTTTATTTATTAATTATTTTGACATGCCGTCGAATGAAGGAAATGGAAATAGAGTTTGCCAGAATGTAGTATCTGGTCTTAATGACCAACCTCCAAGATTTGTGGCTTCCTTTCTTGCCACGACATGCTTTATTTATTAATTATTTTGACATGCCGTCGAATGAAGGAAATGGAAATAGAGTTTGCCAGAATGTAAGTTTCAGTTGAAGTGTCAAAGTGATCATTTTAGGCTGAAACAATCCCGAAACTTTCTTAAATTCATTTACACGAATTTTATTTTGAAGATTATCAAAAACGGGCCTTATGTCATAATACGCGCGCGTCCGCGTGTCCACGACGGAAGGTGGTTTTGTAATGTCGTAATACCGAAATATTTTATTACTGTATATATATATTTTTTTTTTTAAAGTTTAGTGAAGTATTAATGTTCAGGTATTTTACTTGAAATCGGAAGAAATGACGAGCATGTACATAGGTCACGATGTATGAAAGTGAAGGAAGCTAGAGGTATGCCGGAACAGGTGGCCTGGCGGTCTCTCCTCTCTGCCTATCCCTCCGGAGAAGCGCGTGACGGTTTGTTAATTATATTTTGAAGTAATTTATCTTTAGGAATTACGCTCGGTAGTTAACATGGGATGGTTGTGTAAGTAGATTTATTGAAATAAATTATGCGTTAGTTATTGAATCTTTGATAATTATAGTCGGCAATATGCGCATATTATGCCGCGCGGGAAATTTACTGACCCGTACTGGGTGTGTGTCCTAGTCTCGCCTTCTCATTGGTTCTCGATTTGCTGGGAGTCTTGGCGGGAATCCATTTTGGTATTACGCATTTGGGCCAACTTGTCCGCTCTTGTACCGAAAGTTTTGGCGCGTATTATTTTTTTCGCGGGAACTCATTTTGGTATTACGCATTTGGGCTAACTTGTCCGCTCTTGTACCGAAAGTTTTGGCGCGTATTATTTTTTTTTTTTTTTTTTCCGCGGGAACTCATTTTGGTATTAGGTACGTATCTGGACTAGTAGAATAACAGCTTATTTCGGGCAGGTATTTTACTGGTCATATTTAATTCGGAACTAAATATGGGGTAATGCAATAATTTTAAAATGATGGAAGAATCAAATGATGGGGCACACCTTTAAATTATTATGGTGAAATATTCCGGCGGGCGAGATGAAGAAATAATTAGATTAATATATTTTGCGCGCGAAACGGATGAAACAAAATTCGTTGCGTATTTATGCGTGCTTGCGCAGTTATTTTTTCGAATATTGGATTGATACATTTTGGGCGTGAAACGGGTGAAACAAATTTCGTTGCGTATTACGCGTGCTAGCGCAGTTATTTTTTCGAATATGTATGAGTAGGTATCATTTTACGCGGCAAAATTACTTGATAATGAACAGCGTACTTATACGTCTGGCTGTATGCAGTTATTATTTTTTTTTGTTACCTAGAATAAAATGATATTAAACATATATTATAAATTACGAGAATATTGAACATGGAGGAAAAAAGAATTACAATGTTGTACATAGTATCAAATAAAATACATTATTTAAGTAATTCCGATTGATAGCTTGGACGAGGCGAGAGTGGCTTGTGGATATATAGTTCAGGCCTCTGAGTTGGGCGCCAGTGTAAGATAACAGGATTTATATTTTGCTCACTCAGGTCTTAGGAATTAAAAAGATGGATAGAGTTCATCTATTTAATGGTAAATACACAAGTTGGTGCCCAGACAAAAGGGCTTACGCTTCAAAGTGAACATGCTCATTGTAAGGTCTAATTACATCGAGACCGGCCTGCATCACGGCAGATCCGTACACTCAGACATCTACAAATTTCTAACCTTTAACTAGTTTTTTACTAACCCTTGGCATTGCGTCATAACCGTCGTAACGGAGTACTTGTATGGGGAGAGAGAGAACGTAAAACGTGAGGAGCTGCTTACGTGACCGGAGCTGCAGAGGGCCGGGGTGCCACCGGGACTGGAGAGGGCCGGGGCCTACCGGGGCCTTGAAGGTCTGGAGGATGAGGGGCGCGGCATCGCTCGTGGGCTTCCGGAGGACGTTGTCCCTTCTTCCGGAGAGTGGTGATGCAGTTAAAGGAGGCGGCCCCTTGGATTGCCTTTGATAATCGGGGCACGACTTCGGGCAGTCGGTGGTCGGGGAACCCGGCTTTGGACCCTCGCGATATAGATAGATATGATGCTTCAGAGAGGCGGAGCCGCCCTTAATGGCTGAGAGAATTAATGGCGAGATCACTGTAGTGAACTGGTGTCACTTGATTTTAAACTTGATAGACATTGTACTGTATATTGGATTCGGGACTCCAGGAGAAGTTTCTCCATTATTCAAAGAAACTGCCTTGAAACTGAAATCGCGAGGATCCGAAGTATCGCCGGAGTTCCGATGCGACCGCCTAGTTTGAACGAGATCCGTAGAGTGGCGCGAATCCGTTTGTCGTGTTAGGATTTTAATTTGCACACACATACTATGACACAATTCCCTGTTTGTGAAGTGCGTGAAGAAATTTCTTTCCGAGTAAGCGGGGATTAATTTAGCTTAACATTAGAGAGGTTTAAGAACAGCCTATTGGTGAGGTGCCTGCGTCTTTCACCTTGGGGGTGCGTGATATTCGCGTGGGTATTGAGTGGCCGGAAGGCGGTTTATCGAAAGGATTATTTATATTATGCCGTAGTATGATTTGATGCTCGAATATTTCTACTAAGGGGTGGTCTTTGAAAAACCGTTAGTATATAAAGTATGTTATTGTTCGCGCGGGCGTTATGTATTGGAGCGGATGTGGCTTATTTAAAGCTATTTTGGGATCCTATTCTTAATCTCTGTTGTGGTGTTTTTTTGTTCCCGTTTTAAGGTCGTAATTCTATAATTTCTAAACCCAAAAAACTGCTTCATTACACACTCGTACACTCCCTGGGCCTATCCCCGGTCCATCCGGGACTTACATTTAAAGACGGCAACAACAAGGGGGTGCCAGACCACATTTAATCTACCCCATTTTACTTCTATGCTCCGCTGTACTTTATTGAATAAATAAGCATAATATTTAACACATGAACATTTTAGAAACATTATATAAAAAAGATAAAAAGAATGATACACCACAGGAATATACAACGGGAACAACAGGAGAGGCAGATGAGACAAATGCGGGATGGGAAAAAAAATGTGGAGTACAGTTTTTGACATGTAGGACAAAGGACGAGGTTTAGGAAGCATTTCATAATATTAAATAAATAAATAAAACCACTGCACAAATTATTATAATGGCCGAGAGGGAGAGGAACGAGGCCCGTCACAGAGGAGCAACCCCCTCCTCCCCGCTGGAAAACAGCGCACCCTCAGAGGGCAAAAAACAGCACAAATTACGGTGAATTACGGTGGGGTAGACAACCGTAGAAACCCCTCTAACCAGGAGCAGCAGCCCCAGCATCCTTATATACGTGGAGGCCGGCTAAGGGTCGGCCGCGGCAAATGCATTAATCCACGCTCTCACGAACACTTTCAAACACCCAAAGTTATGTTTACTATCCGTCAGATCTGAGTTCCAGACCGGGCGGACAGCCACTTTTACATCATCTATCATCCGATTCCGCGCGCTTACCATGAAACTATACTCCCAGAGGATGTGGAAGGCCGTCTGGGATCGATTTGTAGCGCTCGCCGTTGACGGTGATAGCCTCACCAACGTCGTTTTCGAAGAAATACAGACCAATTACGCCGTCGAGCCAAAATCCGCACCAAACAGTAACATATTGTGGATGCATTGCCACCTGGTATCCCATATATTTTTCTTATTAGCATAACCATTCATCCAAAATGCACCTCATCGCTAGAAAGGATTTTTCGGCCAAAATTGGGGTCCTCTTCCAAACGCTCCGAAGCCCAGTCAGCGAACAAACGGCGTTGTCTATGGTCATTTACTTTGAGCTCCTGGGTCAGTTGGATCTTGTACGGGTGCAGGCCCAAATATCGACGCGAAATTCGCCAAGTTGAAGTTTGTGAAAGGACGAGTTCTTGTGCACGGCGAGGAATTGACTGCCTCGGGTTCTCCTGCACACTTTCACGGACAGCGACGGTGTTCTCGGCCGATCTGGCGTTACTTTGAAGTATAGGTGTTGGCTGATTGTTTACCGAACCAGTCGTGTTGAATTTATTCACCAGACGTTGGAGAGTCGACTTTGAAGGGCCACTGCGTCTGTCATAAAATAGGCGCACTAACGAACACTCATTTTGATAATAAAGTTTTATCATTTGAACGTGCTGCTGAATCGTGTAGCTTGCCATGGTGATTTGACATCAGTGATTGAAACAACAGATTTCGACGCCGTCAAAACAACGTGGCCGCCGCAACGTTTCAACATCGACCCATTCTTATTTGAAAACCCTTTACAATCCAAGTATTTCGCATATTGATGAAAACTTATTCATAAACCCTTGAAGCAGTCATTTAAGGCCTCTGATGATTTGATTAGCCAAATGGGAGAATAGCCTCTTCACGACGCCGCGCCGTAGCGTAGCCTGTCAGCGGGCTTACCCGCGGCCTTATCTGGATACTACGAGTACCTACGTGCTATATGATACTCATTAGAGATGATGAAATTACCTTTATTAGATAGTCATTCAAATTGTCTTTCTTTGTAGTACGCCGAATCTAAATACGTCTGTAAAGCAATCTGTTAACCAATATCAATATTTTTATTGCGGCAATATCACTTTAACATACGTATTAATTGTTCTATTAAATCGATATTATAACTCATTAAACAAATATTTCGCCAATATAAATACGCCATTTTTAAGTCAGGTAATCTCGTTCATGGATTTATTATAGATATAGGTACCTATGCACAGTAAAAAAGTCAACACACCGATTTCCAGGTCATTTGGGCTGGTTGGGCTGGTGAGTTGAAACCAACCTATCTTATACGTATCGAAACTCACCTCTAAATAATAGGTACTTGGCGTCTCTACTTGGCATCGATACAGATAGAGATAATTACCCATACGAAACAAGTTTGTTAAAAACATCCCTTCTCCGAATCTGTAGGAACTACGTCCACGACCTTACTCCGAACAAATGTTTCTACAATAATTCCAAAGTGATGCATCCCCCTAAATCAGCGGTTTCCAACCTTTATGCTACTACGCCTCCCCGAAAAAAATATATTCCTCCCTATCTTTTATTTTTTTAATAGTTATAATAATATAGACACGTTTTAAATAATTAAAACTTAATTAAACTGTACATTGCAATTAGCAGAATAATACAATGTTATGCTATAACATATTTATTTTTATATTAAATTATTTTTAATCGTTTCAACCAACTACATCTATCGCATCAATATTTAATGGGAGGATTGTTGTAGTTTATTGGCACAAAGTTTATATACTCGTATTTGTAGATATTGTGGTTGAACATTATTTTTTTATTTGGCGCCTCCCCTGGCAATAGTCCGCGCCTCCCAGCTTGGAAACCGTTTGCCCCAAATATAATACAATAGTAAAAAGATTTATTTCAAAACTGACCCACGTAGGCCGTCAATGGATCGAAAGTGTTTATCTTATTTTTACTTTGCAGACCACATTCTTCGGCTTATCTGGCAGCCAATGAAAGCAGATTTGGTTTACGAATATTAATATGTACCTACCTATATTAATATACCAAACCGTCAATAGACACTAAAAGATTAGCGAGACGATAGGTACTATCGACGCAGATAAAGGCTGACACATCAAAATGGCACGGATTTTTCCGATATTACGACTACACGAGTGGCGGTCTGTCTACATTATGACTTAAACGTAAGTTTGTCATTCATTGGGGCAACAAACTCTTTCCACGGTGAGCTTCTCGTACAAGCAATGGACAGTTGTGATGGTGGGGACGATAGGTAGAATAACATACGAGGGCAATGTCGAATCTGATAGTCAGTGCCAAATATAATACATAAGTAGGTACCGTCGAGCTAAAATCGGCAAACATTGAACAAAGACTTTGACTGAAATAAATGTTTTTTTTAACCTGGTTTTCGCTCAAACAAATTGAACGTTGCAGGATACTGTAAGGAATTCTCGTGAATTAATTTTGATAAACCATTTTATTTCTGGTATTATAATCAGATTTACGTAAGATCGCACCAACTCATCGCGTTTCTACTCTATAAACATTCAGCTTTCCATTCCATGTTGACCGGCTTAATTTAGAAAAATATAATAGTGAACTAAATACAAATCAAAATATAGCTCATAATAATGGTTACAATAATAATTTAATTGATAATATTTTAAAAAGAAAAATTTACTAAAGCAATCTTGTATTCTCCATCTCCCATCAATAATAATATGTATAAATAATAATCAATGGCGTAGATTTTTACATATACAGGATGACGCAAATGTTGTCACCCGATGTTCTTTGGCTGTAATTTTTTTTATGAATGAAATATTTTTATTCTGCTTCTGGATTGTGTTTATCTGATATCTAAATTTTCTTTTTATTAAGATGTAAAAATGATATTGGCCAAGTGGCCGCCGCTAGAATTGAAGTACATACGGGCCCGATTTATGGCATTTTCCGTCACTCTTTCCAGGACTTCTGGCGATAGATTCTCGCATTTCCATCTCTGAGGATATGTGAATAAGCAGAATTTTCGCTTCTCGGGCCCTGAAAATTCGCGAAAAATCCAAGAAGAGACATTACACCTGCTCAAAGTTACTGCATAGTGTGGTGTCATCGGGCCTTATTTTTTCGAAAACGCCGCGGGCCAAATGAACGGCGAGCGCTATAGAGCCATGCTCAATGGATTTTCTCCTTCATCAATTGGATGAATTGGGATTGGAGAACATGTGGTTTCAATAGGATGGAACAACGGCGCATACTGCACGAGCCACAACCAATATTCTGAGGGCTGCATTTCCGGGTCGCCTAATCCCTCGTTTTGGTGATTTGCAATGGCCGGCAAGATTGCCCGATTTACCCATTCTAGACTTCTTTTTGTGGGGTTTCTTGAAGTCACGAGTCTGTGTCAACAAACCTCAGACTCTTGAAGCCCTCAAAGAGAATATCCGTCAAGAATGTGAGAACCTATCGCCGGAAGTTCTGGAAAGAGTGACGGAAAATGCCATAAATCGGCCCGTATGGTCTTCACTTCTGGCGGCGGCCACTTGCCCGATATCATTTTTTCAACTTAATGAAAAAAAAAATAAGATATCAAATAAACACAATCCAAAAGCAGAACTAAAATATTTCATTTATAAAAACAATTACAGCCAAAGAACATCCGATGTTAACTTTTGCGTCACCCTATATATAATTTAACAAATATATTTTCAAAACAACTCCCATGTGACATTAGACCCGCGTTTTATACAAACAATAATTTAGGAATTTTAGAAATTAAAAAAGCAATTAAAAATAAAGAAAATATAAATAATCAAATAAATTTAACGTCCAATCAAGTCCAATCTTTGATTTATTTCCTTTGTTGTAAGTAATTACCTGAATCCCAATATGAACTTTAAATTATTATTTTAAATTTTAAATTGAATCATAATATTTGTTATAACAAAAGCATAAACGTTCCAAAATAAATCTTTGTAACATCTGTCAGATCATGTTAACAATTTTATAATATTTTAAATTATTTATGTATCTTTATAATATATACCAACCTATCACTGAAGAAGGGCTGGTTGTCCGTAACATGTCTATGTAATTTTAATTGTTTTAATGTAAGTGTTGTATAAAAAAGAAAAAGAGAAGTACCTAAATATAATAGTTGGGTGCCCTTAGTAAACAAAATGTTTCAGACGTAGGGGGACTTCTACGTAAGTGACAAATCGACGTATTTTACCACTTTCATGTGGACCGCAAATTTGCACTTGAGAACAATTTGTATTTACATCCTCTGGTAAACAGTGTTTTTAATCTATTCAAAAAACGATTTACAAATATGCACCGATATCCGGCGGAGACACTAATGAGATAGAAAGTGATCCTGTGATTATTAAAATATAATATTTGAACTTGGACTTGGACTTGGATCTTCTGGCTTACAGAGGTTCAGCTCATGTGGCTATTCCTCTTACGTCTGATGGGAACATTGTTGGAAGGTGATTTGGTGGGTTGTTAGTTTATTCGGGGGCATGATTTGTGTGGCCCGGAGTGTTCCTCTGAAGGAGAATCGATTTTGGGCGCTTGTGGCGGCTGGAAGTGTTTGGGTCGTAATTAGAGAGGTCTTTTATTGTGGGGTTGGGATGTGAAGGGAGTCCTTTGTAAAAACGTTCGGCAAGTTTCAGAATGAATTCATCTATCATCGGGATTCCCGATTCTAGGTGCAGTTGTGTAATCCTGGTCCATGAAGGCGCACCAAGCGATAAACGGATAGCCTTATTTTGCAGGATTTGGAGTTTTTGTATGTGACTCGAAGCTGCATAGCCCCAGATTGGGGCTGCATAAGTGAAGATCGGCCTTATAACCGTTTTGTATATCAGGAGTTTATTGTCGATGCTTAGTTTACTGTTTCTAGCTAACATTGGGTAGAGGGCTGAGATTGCTTTTGACGCGGCTTTGACTTTATTTGTAATGTGTGGCCTCCATGTCAGCTTAGAATCCAAGGTAACCCCAAGGTATTTGATTGTTTTGGTCCAAGGAACGTCTTGGCCGAACATTTTTATGTTGGGAATGTTTGGAGGAATGTGTCTTTTACTGAAAAGGGTCGCTGCGCTTTTACTCGGATTGATGGTAATGCGCCAGTTTCTGCACCACACCTCTAGCACATCGGCCTGCTTTTGCACCCTGCGGGTCGCGAGAAGCGGCCTTTTAGCACTGGAGATGATGCCCGTATCGTCAGCGAATTGGGCAATGTGGGTGTTCTGATCTCGGGGAAGAGGGATATCACTGCAGTAGATGTTGAACAGAGTAGGAGCCATTACTGAACCTTGGGGAACTCCTGCTCTGATAGGGCGTACAAGGGATTTGGCCTTGTTGATTTTGACGCTGAAAAGGCGATCGGACAGAAAGCTGGCTATGAGTTGAATCATAGGCAGTGGGATGTTTGCTTTTCCCATTTTGTATAACAGGCCGGTGTGCCAGACGCGGTCGAATGCTTTACTGACATCTAGGGAAAAGAAAGTGGTGAATTTGCGCGTGTTAAAGTTTGTGGCAATAAGTTCAACTACACGAAGTAGCTGATGTTGTGTGGAAATATTTGAACTAATATGACACCTTTGTACCTAAACACACATGTGATGCCGCTTACCGAGCAGGCAATGTCGCCGTGGGGCAACAATATACCTACCTACCTATATTCTTATTTAAAGGCTTTTTTGTACTCAGCAACGTGGATGTGTGACAGAGTCGTCCATTCTATCTTATTATAATAAATAAGCTTGAACAAATAGGCATACCTACATGGCGATCCATATCTGGCAACGAATGGATGTAGGGTACCTACTGATTAATGGATAGGTAGGTAGGTATAGCACATTTCATCTAGGGTGCAGTAGGTACCACTATTTCGTAAGTGTAGATTATGTAACAGGATTGAGTGTAGGTAATACTGTGAATAACTATTTGTGAATAACCTGTCTTATTTTAAGAATGCGTATTTGCAACGGTAGTGATTTGGGTATGTTAATGATTTTTGTATTGTTTTGAGACCAACCTGTGCTTGTAATTTTGTATAGAATATATTGTAAGTAGATATAGAAGTTGAGTGTGGATCTGTAGGTATACCTACCTACCTACTTGTAGCTGCATATTTATAATTTATTTATTCACGAATGTGTGGATTATCTGTTAATGCGTAGTAGGTATAATTTAAATAAATAAATGCTCCTCGCGGGTCAATCCAAGTTGTTTGTCCAAAGAGGTATGGTAGGTATATCAATAGAAATAATGTTGAAAATGGAGGATTGTAAAAACCCATTGAAATGTTTTATTTTGGATTCCTATTATTATTATGTCCACGCCAAGAGGAATGGGGTGGTGCTAGTTCCTTTGTGACTAACAATACCAATTTCGCGGATCTATGTTTACGTTACTTCACAGAATTCGTCATATTTATAAAGCTGGGATAATATTTACCGTACATGTCGTCATACATCCCTTTTTTCTTATATAAATAAGTAGCGCATAGCACTTACATCCAGTGTCTACAAATAATCGTGGAGCAACAAGGAGAAAATTTGGACCACTTCTTCATACGTCGTTACCCACTTCTTCATTAGGTACTTCTGTATCACACACAATTTACTGAGAATTGTGTATTCGTATCGAACAGGAAGCAGAAAGAAATGGATCACTCGAGTACTTGACAAATGTTAAGTACCTGTCTCCGTGATATGAATAATATCGATAGTGTAGGCTAATTGTTTGCAATTTAATACATTAATAGATTATTAGAGATACGGCTTATCAGTTCGAAGTAAGTAAAGGAGTATGTGTAAGAAAGTTTATCGTGTAAAAACATATTGAAATCTTTATCTGGGAAAACATCAATATCTAGATAGGTAGGTACGGACTGAGTTATGAAAACGGAGATTTATCGATTAGATATGAATTGTTATTTTATGCGGGTATGTAGTATTTAGTTAGATGAAAGGAAATATTGCACTTTCAGAAAAGCACTATGCAAGGAGTGGTCGTGCTGGTCGCAGCCATAGCCAGCTGGGCGGGCCCGGCCGCGGCCCACGGCGCCGTGACGGCGCCCGTCAACCGCGCGTCGCGCTGGCGGGAAGACCCCGAGGCGCCCGTCAACTACGACGACATCTCCCTCTACTGCGGCGGGATGGGGGTAAGTCTTCCATTATATTACGACACTTCCCGCCCACACCGCCCACAGCGCCCAGCTCTCGTGCCCTGCCCATCGCTACTTAAGGGGAGCAAACCCTTCAGATGCCCGAAAATGAGTCATTTATATATTTTTTTAAAGTTGATAAAATAAACGTATCATTTTGAAATTTTTAGATCATTTTATTACAACCCTGAAGTACAGGAAAGCATTTTTTTTTTTATAAAACAAAATGGCGGCGTTGCAGGGTATTTCTTCAGACGTATTTTGCGTGACATCGAAAACTGCTGCAGTTGTACTGTATTTTCTATTAATTTTAAACAAAAAATATATTTATTTATCGATTACAGACATGTACAGCGGAAGGACAAACCTTTAAAATTATTTTTAAAAGTATATAATAAAAAATAGGGAGGTTTTTAAAAAAAAAAAAATATTCTATCTTTCGTCAATTTTTTGACAACTCTCCCCCCAATAAATAATTTATTAACGGATATATTTGAAACTTTAGGTTAGTCCTTCCGATCATGTAAAATTGCAGCCAGATCGGTCAATAACTTGTTGAGGCACAGCTGCAGCAGTTTTAGAGCATGCTCTTTCGAGATAATCGTGTTTAAAGTTTCAATGCGATACAAATATTGGATTGAGTAACTTACCGAATAATCAGTGGTCCCAAACACATATTATATAATAAGCCTTCAGCTTCCTCGAAAAGCTGGTTATCTTCCTCTTGCTGCAGTATTCGAGCTGCTTGTGTCGCAGAAAGACTCATCCGGTTTGGCCTCGCTACTCGCGCCTCATCAGTATTTTCGCCGATAACTTTGGTTTTGATGGGAACAATTATATTTAACTTTTCCATAGCTCTCAGAATGGAGATGCGGCCTTAATTAAATATCCCAGCAGCAATTTAGGCTGAGATTTTAATGATTTTTATCCCAGAATGCAGTTGCTTTGGAGGTCTGTCGCGTTAAAACTTCGCTTAGCATTTTGGGTAGGTATAACCACCCAAGCATATTTCAAGTAAATTATCCCTGGATAAATCTTTATAAATTAGTTACACGTGATGTTTAATCTCGCCATCAAGTAATGGAGTAATATTATACAAAGGTATTGCGAAAGAAAGGTTGTTCCATACCGATGTTTTTAAGTTTTTTGTTTTTTTTTTATTTGTGTTTTTTTATATTATTAATTGTTAACAAAATGTTGTTTTTATAAGTACCGATGTTTTAAGTTGTTGTAAGTACCGATGTTTTTAAGGTTTTTGTTTTTTTTTTCATTTGTGTTTTTTTATATTAGTAATTGTATATAAAATGTTGTTTTATAAGTTGTAAAATATTTCTATAATTTTTTATAACTTTATTAAATAAATAAAATAATAAAAAATAATAATAATAATAAAAATTATAAAAAATAATAATAAAAAAATAAAATAAATAAAAAAAATTTAATTAATTCCAAGCGCTACGACCAGAAACCTAACCCAGTGGTAGTGTGGTGTGAGTAAATGCGATAACTCTGTTAATATTAATTATTCCAATTTTTTTTCTTACAAATTACGTGTTCAAATTTTTATTTTCCTTGCGAGGCGCGTCGGGTCCCCCCGGCGCGCGCGGCGTTGGCGATCCTTCCCCTTGCAACCTTTCACATTGCGCAACCAGGACGTTTACCCCCTATTGACTCTTTGGCGGTCATCCATGTTGCCCGTTAGAACCGTTAGGAGAAGGCGGTGTTTCCTTCTTCGCAGCAGATGCCCCAAACATGAGATCTTCCGAATCTTCACATTCGACGAGTTCCCGTCGGTATTGAGTCTCCGACGTTACCATCTCGGTCCACGATATGCGAAGTAACCACATTTCGAAAGCTATGGTGTTCGCTTTTAAGGTCCACGTTTCAGAACGATATAGAAGAACCGACCACATATCACGCCTGATTATTATTTGACGCAAATTCAAAATGATATTAGGTATCGTCACAAAAGAATGACCTCATCCCATTGAAGGCAGCGCGTGGTGATTCAATTCTGCGCTTAATCTCCACATCTGCGTCCAGCGACCTGCCACGTTATAAATCTATCAACTCTTTCGACATTTTGACCATTGAGTTACAAGGATAATCCAGAATGACGAGGTGTTAATATACGACTCCCGCCATCCCCAGGCTCAGTGGAGCGAGAACGGCGGGCGGTGCGGGCTGTGCGGGGACAACTACGCGGACCCCGAGCCGCGGAGCCACGAGCTGGGGGGCGTCTACGGGCAGGGAACTGTCGTCCAGAGGTAATCGTTGGTTATATCTTTCCCTTCCTAATCTTTCGTGGAATTTTATATAATTAATGTTGTATTGTACCTAGGTATATAGATTTGCGATGACTACCTACCTACAATTAGATGTTTTGGCACTCCCATTTCCGTCAATACCTTCCATAAACAGTCCAATCGAACACAATCAAAGGCCTTTAAGTAATCTATGAAACACATTAGCTTAGTGATGTTGAATTCTCTGGTTTTCTCTCTATTAATAGTCTTGCGTTTGATATCTGTTTTCTTGTGCCTCGACTTTGACAAAACCTGCTTGTTCTGGTGGAATTTGCCATTGTAGATAAGGCTTGTCATTCAATACGTAGAGCATCATTTTATGTTACCTACTTGCATGAGAGATTAGCCCAACTGTCCGATAGTTACTGCAGATCTAAGTGGACCCTTTCTTGTGCAGCGGGATAAGGAAAGACTCCTTCCAATCCTTGATCCACATAGGTACCATCTTTCCACATCTGGTTGCAGAGATCAGTAAGAATCCGGATACCGCTGTCTCCAATACATTTGAGTTCCTTTGCCAAAACTGTGTCGGCACCAGCTGCCTTGTTATTTTTGAGTTTGCGGATTGCATTTCTGATCTCAGACTCCAGGATATTTAGTTCCATATTGGGTTCCTCAATTAGCATTTCAGGGGACGTGACCGTCATAGTGTCACGTTTATAAAGCTCTACGCAATACAATCTCCATCTTTCCGTCACATTATCAACCTCTGTCAAGAGCACTCCATTTTCGTCTTCAATAGTCCATCTCCGGGGTTTAAAATCCCTAGTTATCTGTTTCACCTTCCCCTGTGTGCATGTTCTGTGCATGGTTTTCTATGTCCCGGCAAATGTGGTTAACAAAAATATTATTGTCTCTACGACATAGGAGTTGTATTTTTCTAGGGAGGTCTCGATACTGAGCGTTTGTCGAATTGGTATTTCTTTTGAGTAGTTCTTTTCGTTCTTTAAGAGCATTCCATGTTTCTTCTGTCATCCACTCGTTTCTAGAGTCCTCCTCTCTAGTAGTCATTGCTTCTTCCCGAGTTGAGACAATGAGGTCCTTAAGTCAGTTCCATTTAGTTTCCGTGTTTTATTTATAAATCGTTCCAGTCCAATGTTCGGTACAACATCAGATATCCTTTCTCGAAAGCGTTCGTCGAATTTTCTCATTTCCACTGACGATAGTCTTTTGGCTTTCTTGTATGTCATACGTTGACAGTTTGTGGTTACTCCCAGTCTGCTCCTGGACAGGTCTTGGTGTTTTTTATACATGATTTCCACCTTCCGGCAATGGCTATAATATACCTAATCTATTTTGTTTCTGCGACGGTCTCCTGGCATTACCCAGTTATATAGTCGTCTTCTTACCTTGCATCATCATTTGCAGCACTTTGTATTTATCGTTTCTCATAATGTACCCGAAGTATTCCAGTTTCCTGCCCTTTACAATTTATTTTTCTTTCGTCATTCGCTGCAGTACTTCCCAGTTTGTGACTCTGTCCACATTTCCAAAGCATCCAGCTTCTTGGTGATAGCTTTTGTCAAGGTCCATCTTTCCATGCCGTAGAACAAAATGGATAGCGTGTAGCATCCAACTCATTCGCAGTTCAATGGATAGAGGGTTTTGGGCCATTTCTATTTGTGTATTCGTATCTATAATATTTTAGGACTTTGCTGTTATTTTTTTGCAGTTATACATCTGGAAATGAAATAACCATCGAGGTGATGATAAAAGTCAACCATCTCGGATATTTTGTTTTCCATTTGTGCGACTTGGACCATTTCCCCGGGGAGAGTGAAGAATGTTTTGATAATATTTTGTTAAAACAACCAAACGGGGAGAGCAAATATTTCATTGAAACTAGAACGGGATTCATCCAAGTCCCGATAAAACTTCCACAAGAGGTGGCGTGCGAGCACTGCGTCCTGCGCTGGACATGGACTGCAGGTAAACTAATCCAACACAACACCCTCTACCACATGTACGATACTTGAGCTGATTGTACTTGTGTTGTTGTAGGTAACTCGTGGGGCGTGTGCGAAGATGGGACGGGGGCGCTGGGCTGCGGGGCGCAGGAGACGTACCGAACATGCTCCGACATCGCCATCCTCCCCCCTGCGGATTTTCCCATCCAGACCAACCAAATATGACGAATAGGATGAAATCAACACGCCATCTTCACATCTTTGAATCCCCAAAATAAATGATTTCTTAGAAATAGCTTACAGCTAAAATGTTTATGTATAAAATGAAAGATGTTTAATTTTGAGGTACGGTGGAACCCGGATATTACTCGCGGACAATGTTGGCAACCAGTAATAAAAATCTATCTCCATCCCAAACCTCACCTCTGATAATTATTAGCACAGTGCGGTTAGTAACTTGGTGAGAATATCATAGCTGAGCTGGATACCATAATAGGGATCAAGTTGCTGCACACGCAAATCTTGGCAAATCCCATCAGATAGTTATGTTAAGTGGGTGATAGACGGGCGAGCAAGTACGCGTACTTATGGCTCGACGACCTTTTTCGCTCGTGTGTCACCGTAAGTACGCGTACTTTAAAACCGCCGAGTAAGTTCGTCGGCGATCCAACCGGTTTGAAATCTTACTCGTAGCTCGTCTTGGCTCGTACGTGTGGCAGCACTGCGAGCCGCGAGCCGCCGTTTTGTTTCGCCAGTCCGTGGACGCGCACGCTTGTTTTTGAAATGTAATACGATATAATTCCTAAATAACACAAAGCTTCTTCAGTGGACGACATCGCGATACGGTATGAGTAAGTTGGCGCGTGTATCGCCGACGTCGAGTCAAGTAAGTTCGCGATCTTAAAAACCGCAGACTTTAAGTTCGTACGTCTATCACCACAAGTTGGCGCGTGTATCGCCGACGTCGAGTCAAGTAAGTTCGCGATCTTAAAAACCGCAGACTTTAAGTTCGTACGTCTATCACCCCCTTTATGGAAGCACATCTCAATAAAAACAATTTAAAACTGCTACCAAAAATCAAGGATTGGATTTTCTAAAACAAATTATGACACTTCCGATTATGAAGAACCTGACCATTCCACTGGAAACATTTCGTGTGATATACCTAAAGATGAATTTGAAAATTGGATAGTCACAGAATGCATGCAGAGGAAAACTACTCGCCAGACACAAGAAGCGCCGTCAACTCTTGGCTTTAATACAGAGCAACCAACTTTGAAAAGCAATACGAGTGTGAAGACAATATTCAGTATTAAGAAATTTAAACAAAGGTCAGACAACGTGGGAATTTTTCAAATATATTTTATACTTGAAAAGTTCTTTGTTTTTTTATCAATGATGTAAAACCCCATATTAAAAAATTAATAAAGGGTGTCCGGTTTTCAATTTCGAATTTCTCTGTAACGGCTAAGCGTAGGAGCATGGAGGGGGCAGCGTTAGCTTCGTCATTCGTGCGGATTATTTAATCACGATATCGCAGTGGACGGGAGAACAACGTGCGTTCGCAATCGAAGATTGAAGGAACTTAAATTTCACCCTTTTAAGATTCAAATTGTGCAAGTGCTAAAATCTAATGATTACAATTTACGTAAAATTTTCTGCGAGACAATGTTAGAGCGATTTCGTATGGTAAACACTATCTTTTGGAGTGATGAAGCCCATTTTCATTTAAATGGAAGTGTAAATAAGCAGAATTGCTGTTATTGGTCACCTTAAGGATAGAACCCACGCTTAAAACATCAACAGCCACTTCACAGTCCCAAAGTGACAGTTTGGTGTGCATTGTCAAGCAGTGGAATAATCGGACCCTATTTTTTGGAAAATCGTCGAGGGCAAGCCATTACTGTGAACGGTTTTTTTTTATCGGCGCATGCTTAACGATTTTTTTTTTGCCAAAAATGAGAGAACATCCTGCCTCCCCTTCACACACATGGTTCCAGCAAGATGGCGCCATGCCTCACACTGCTAGAGAGACGATGGTGCTTCTTCGTGATATTTTCCCTAACAAATTGATTAGCCGTTTCGGTAACATCCCCTAGCCACCCAGGTCGCCAGATCTCACTCCTATGGACTTTTTTCTTTGGAGGTACCTCTAAAGTAAAGTTTTTGAAACCGACCCCGCGACCATCTCTGCACTAAAAGAAAATATCGTTTGCGAACTTAATGGCATCCCGACGTCACTTCTCCAGCGAGTGGCACGGAATACTGAGGCCAGATTCCAAGAGTGTGTCCGATGTGACGGTCTACATTTAGACGAAATAATTTTTAAGAAATAAAATCCGCACTTCTCTTCTTTGTAATAGTTATTGAAATAAATGTATATCCTTTACAGTTTATTTTTTATTTAAATTTTAAATCCTAATTCTGCCACCGGACACCCTTTATGAATGAAAACGTGTTTTCTACAAGTTTTATTATATTTTATAAGAATGACATGTTTCTCCTTGCTAAGACATTATCAAATGACATTTGATAAAATGCCGAAACAGATATTTTCATTCATATTAATTATAATACAATTTTTTTTACGCTTCACTCAATACCATATTATCTGCCAGTTATTGTTATCCAAAGTTGGTGCATAAGGGAACAGTTTTCCCGGCATCTATGATGTAAAAAGTAAAGGCAGAATCAATGTACAGCTGATTTCATCTCGGAATTGTATCGAGTGAGAGAAGATAAGACTTTTGCTCATTAATTAAACAGGGCTCCTCTATCTGTGAATGTGTAGAATGATCAAATAGCCAACAATCCAATGGTGTGAAAGTATTATACATACTAGGATAAATAAAGTAGGATAAAGTAAGCAGAGAAAGCATTTATTAACAATATCGGGGAAGCTGGCAGCTGGCTGGCTGGCCGGCCGGGAGGTGGTCCTTCAGTAGGAATACACAAACTTCATCTGGAACAGGTACTTGACATTCACTTGCGCCACGTCGTACACAATGTATCTAAAATAATTGCTTAAGGAAATTACTCCATTCTTTGGCCTCGTTCAATTCAAATGCCATTGTGTCAGGTCAGCCCATAAGTTTGCGCGCATTTATACCATAAATTCTATACCCTGTGACTCCCTATGTAGATCAATAGGATTTCAAACTTGTCAAATATTGTCATTAGCCAAATTCATCACCAACTTTTGTGAACGACGGATAAAAATAAGTACCCATAGAAAATGAATATTCTTTATTTTGGTGCAGTGAAACCGCCAGATCACAGATCAGTGAATGTAGTATCATCAGTACAAGGGCCCCGTTCAGAACGTCCTGCTAGAGTTAGAGCCACAGTAAATGGGATGATGGCAGAAAGGACGGATTCATCTCATGTAGCGGTCTTTCGTCACTTAAAGGAGATCGGGAAAGTATCCAAACTTGGAAAGTAGGTACCGCATGAGCTATCCAAAGCCAATTGCCAGCAGCGAATAAACATCTGCATTTCCTTTTATCTCGCCTTGAACAAGAGCCATTTTTAGACCTAAAAAGACACTGTTGTGTGTTTGATGGGATATGCATGGTGCTATTTATTGTGAACTGTTAAAACCAAATCAAACCATTAATGCAGATGTTGAAAAAAACACCCATGATTAGTGAATATCAAGAATGTGTTATTTCATCACGATAATGCTAGGCCACCCACGGCTAGGAAAATACAATGAATATATAGAATTGATTAAAATAATAAATTGTTTTATTTACACCGTTAAAAAATTTCAAAAAAATGCGCACGAACTTTTGGACAGACCCTATAAACGTGAAAACTTACAATACAGAACTGTTAACAGGCAAGAAGGATACTGCAGATGAAATATTCACTCCTCACTAAATATCAGAAAAAACGCCCGAGCACTTGTATTTTCCAATATTAAATTTTCATTCCAATGGTATTAAAATGTAACACCAGACCACACAGTAAATAGAACTCGGTCTACGAATCTTCCTAGTCAACCATCCAGAGGAAGACCAAGAACACGTGGATGATTCAGTGCAATAGTCTTGCAGAGAATTGGCTCGAGTGAAGGCGATACTCAGAACCGTGAGAAGTGCAGCCGGAGATGGAGAAAAGCCGACCCCAACAGTCAACACAGACAATGAGCTGGGATAGTGCCAGGAAGAAGAAGAAGAAGGTATTAAAATGTTGATACAAAGGAGGGAGAAGGTTATAAGAACCGTCAATAAAAGGATACTCGTTGTAGAGGAGCGAAGAGTGGACGGCGCTGGAGACGGGGGTCCCGAGCGGCACGATTGTCCCGCAGTCCAGGCGCAGGTCCTGGGCACTGTCGGGCTGCGTGCGCCCCACCCCCTTGACCGAGTGCTTGCCGGGCGGCAGCTTGGTCACGTAGGAGGCGCTCGTCAGCTCGTGCATGTCCCCCAGCGCCACCTCGCAAAGCATGAGCACCCCCACGGGGCTGGCCACGCTGGTGCAGCAGTAGTTAGCAGACTTGGAGACCATATCGGCGAAGTAGATCCCCTTCCCGAACATGTAACCTGTGACGGGGGCTTCGGGAGGAGCGATGCGCAGCCCCTGGGACAGGATACCGGGGAAATTTGTGACACGCGAGCCGTGCCACAGCAGGCGGCGGTTGTGCAGCTTGCGGAAGGGCTTGTAACGGCGGGCCTCCCCCTCGCGGCACACTTTGAACAGCTGCTGGACCTGCAGCTTGTACCCGCTGTGGGTGGAGGCATGGGTGTTCTGCACGTACTTCTGAGCCATCTCGTACTCGGGGCTGCCCGGCTCCACCGGCACTATCTCGCTCTTGAGCTGCAGGTAGTGATTGTCCAGCGGACTGGTCGACTCCGAGCCCGTCTTCAGCATGCTATATGCGATTTCAAGTTCCAGCAAGTTGTCAAGCATTAGAGTTTTGGACTTTACCGTCTCTTCGTTGAGCAATGGAGGGTTGTCTACGCCAAAATCATGCGGAATAAGTGTATAAAACCTGCAAACAAGTAAGCCTTATGTAGTACCACCTTGGTAAGTTGCTGATCTCAAGTAGGTTGTAGAGGGGCTCATCAATACCTGTTGGTGGCGTCAACAATCTTGGCCTCGTTCCTTTTATTGTCTGCCATTTTGCTGCCTAAAAATATTTGCTGCACCTCATTGAGCACCTTGTAGCCAGACATCAGCTGCTTGCGAGACAGTTTCCCGAGCGGCATCTTCTCCGTATCCAGCTGAACAGATCAGGGAACATAAGAAGGCAGTTCATCCTAAGAGTATAGAATGTTACGATGTCTGATATTGAACATAATTGTAAACCTCAAACTCCAGCAGAACTTTCTTCATGACCTCCACATCAAACAACATGCGGAGCAGCCCCTGCACGGGCGCGGGCAGCGCGCAGGCCACGTCCGGCCCCGCCGCCGCCGCCGCCAGCTCCCGCACCTCCTCCCCGTAGTCCATGTCGATGGGGTACATTTTAGCTGGAACCTAGGTTAGAGAAGTAGACTTAATACCAATATATGTCAACCCGCACAAAACCCTTATACCATCTCCAATGTAAACAGAAAACAGCTCATTATTATGAGGAGACAAGTCCCCTGGATCACCACCCCGCTAATTCTCAACAAGCGTGTGTCACGGCGTATGAATAGAGCATAGAATCCCAACCTATCCTGTACCACCCCCCTCCCTCTCCCATCAGTTATACCAAATATTATAACATTACGGCACATCATATTCTATCACAGCATGCTTGATTGCGTGAATCGCATCTTTGCTTACCAACAGTGCTTGTCACCGAACCGAGTTTATTATGCATATACCCCCTATATATATGTGGAAGTACTCGAGGCACTCCAGCGCCCTTCCTACAGATACAACAGAGCAGCCTTCTGGTGTACAAACCTTGGTGAAACTATCCTTATCAATATCCCACGGATTGTCAGTTTTCTCCATGTACAGGCTCTCGAACTTGTCAGTAGCACTGTGCAGGTTGCTGCACGCCTCAGTTTTATCCCCTCCAATTGTGGTCCCGATACGCCCCCAGGACCGAAATAGCCAAAACCTGAAATACGTATGTTTTTTACCATCAATACGGTCAACACAAGGATTCTTCATTATCAAATGTAGGGAGAATCACACGAGTTGCTATTTATACACCCGAGCTAATGGAGCAGAATACAGTACTTAAAATCATTGATGTGGCTTAACCCTTTCCACTCCAAGGCTTTTTTGTGTTTTTATTCCACCAGCTCCACGGCAAAATGTAATTGTTCCCATCTAAAAAGTGATATTTACGAGTGATCTTCTTTATGTGTCAAGCCAGGTCACGTCGTACCATCAGTTGAGAGTACACGGCATGTCCCTGTCTTGTGCAGATACCATATTATAATTTGTAATTCTAATATTTACAATTCATTCTGGTATAATATTTTTCAAAACAAATCCCGGGACGAAGCAAAGTTTTTGCCTCACATGTTTTGCAAACATAGCATGTTTCTTTTCTCCCACCTTTTATTTTCCTATTGGAGCAAACAGCTCAATCCTTGTGCTTCCCTCGGTTGTAAATTAATAAAGTGAGGGAGTCCTAAAGTGACATGAGCAGTTTGTCTGTACTACTAATACATAACTCATCCGGTATTTATACAACTGAACACATCAATCTATAACACATATTACCTGCAGTGAGTATAAAGCCGTTACAAAAGACACATATTTTAAATATATATAAAACAAAGTCAAAAATCGTGTTAGTTACACCATTTATAACTCGAGAACGGCTGGACCAATTTTGAAGATCTTATATTTGCTGGATTTGTCTCCGTTCCGGATAACAGAATAATTATTAAAACATTTGAAAAAATCACTTAAATGATTTAAAATTAATTATATTTGTCGTACGTTTGACTAAATTTGACTTAATAAACGACGTATAAAATCAAAATGGCGTGTATTTTAGTTTCGGTATCGCCCGTAGGTGGTGTATTGTTGATGCCAGATGTCAATACTCAATGTGAAAGATTTGAGTTGAGGTTATTTTTTAATCGTCGCCGGGATTTTTGGTTTTCTTTATTAATTTTAGATTAACAATGCCCAAAGTTATAAAAATCAGTATAAGAGAGACTATTCTAAAAGTTAAACCCCTTTTGTGAAGGAGAGCAGAGAATATTTGCGCCATTAATACCATTCGAAAAAGATGACAGATGAGTGTTCCGTAGAGATTGAATAACCGATTTATGATTAGTGAATAATAATAAAAATACGTATTGTATATTTTGTATTGATTTTATAGGTGTATCTGTGTACATTCGGTCCAGAGAATTGTTACCATAGGAAATTCAGCCGCGAGTACTTAATAAACGAAATATTTGGCTAGATGAAGACGAGGAATTTCTTTTTTCAATTGATAGGGACACTGAATCATCAAACTCTTCAGATGATGAATATGATGATGCTAATGATGAAAACGGAGTTCATTGATGGATCACACTTATTCAAAATTATGTTGTCTGCTATTTAATTGTTTTAACGTGTTTTGATGAATGTCGGAAAGTCAAAGGTGTTAGTTTTTGAAAGGGAAGAGCAAATGACAGTTTGTAATATAAGTATAAATGAAGAGAACTTGGAACAGGTGAGGGAATTTGTGTATTTAGGTAGCATGTTCACAGCGGATGGCCGAACGGACAGTGATGTTGAAAAAAGGGTTGGTGCGGGTAACAAAGTGAATGGAGCTTTAAAAGTAGTTATTGGAAACAAGAATTTATCAATGAAAGCGAAAATGGCCGTTCACAATGGAGTTCTGGTCCCAACTCCTATGTATGGAAGCGAAGCATGGAACTGACAGAACAAAGATGAGAGCAGAATAAATGCGGTAGAGATGAGATCCCTAAGACGTATGTGTGGTAGAACGATGTATGACAGAATCTCAAATGCTGATATTAGGAAGGAATGTAGAGCGAAAGAAGGTATTATGAACAAAATTATGAATGGTTCGTTGCGTTGGTTCGGACATATGGAGCGCATGGGTGAAGAAAGAATGGTTAAAAAAGTATACGTTAACGATGTAAATGGAGTAAGGAGTCGAGGTAGACCGAGAAAAACATGGCATGTCCAAATTAATCAAATATTAAAGGTTGGTCATGTCAGAAGCCGGAAGAATCGACGTGCGTGTATGACTCGATGTATGAATGTGGAGGAAGCTAGAGAGGTGTGCCAGGATAGAGTAGTGTGGCGGTCCATTCTCTCTGCCTACCCCTGCGGAGAAACGGCGTGATGGTTTGTTGTTGTTGTTGTATTAAATTCATTTATTTATAATAATAAAATAATAAGAATGATAATAATCATAATAATAATTCAAACAGTAATTAGAAGGAACAATCATACATAATATAGAGTCAAAAACGATGAATCCTAATATATTAAAGACGATAAACATTATAAGGAAGCAGATTACATTAGTAAGAAAGGGACAAAAATGGAAGGTAGTATTAATATTTTTTTGGTAGATTGTATAAAGGAAAAGTTTTTAATGTACTACATATATACTAAGGGGGAATAAGCTGGAATTTGGTTATTTATAACATTCAATTCACGTGCCTTTGCTTTGAAAATTTCAAAATTTTCTAATTTATCAATTTTTTTTTAAATTGTTTGCTATATGCAAAAAAAATGTGTTTTTGGAATTGAAATGATGGTCAAAATTCACACAATGATTCTGTTTTTGTATTAAATGTTGTGTTCATATAACCTCTTCAAAATGATCGACCCGTCTTTCCAATATACACGGCATCACAATCCTCACAATTAATCTGGTAGATTCCACTTTGGTTGAATATATTGTCGCGAAAAAATAAAAAACACAATTGTGATACATAAAACAAAGTTTTTAATTAACAATTTATAATTCATTTTAAGTATTAATGCAGGCTTCCACGTGAATTATATTTCATTGTAATTAATATTTTTAATTTTGACATTTGCACATTTCATGAACTTAATTCATTTTAAGTATTAATTGTAATTCAATAAAAAGGTGAATTAAATTTAGCTAATAAGTTAACACAACATTTATTGATTCTGAGGCGGTACGAAGTTCGTCGGGTCAGCTAGTTTTAAATATATCTCGGTATGCTCGAGGGAGATGATTAGTTATAAGGCGTAAAATAATCGGAAAAGGAGAGTAATTAATAGCAAAGAGTGCCGAGAGTTTACTTTTCTAGATATAAAACCTTTCGATGACCGGTTCCCGTTCTGTCCTAAAGGGATGACTTGAATCAAATCAGTTTATTTACTCAACAGACATTACACGTACTATGGGGTAGTAGTTATAGTTCCCTGGTAGGGCTGCCACCTTCGTGGCCTATAAACATGCCAGGTTTTGTGCTCCTTCCCCTGGCTGCATGCTTATATTTGAGTGGCGACGTGAACTCACCACCGTCGCCAAGAATATCACCAAAGATGCTACTGCCCGCACTAGTTGGTAATCCGGACTGATTTAAAATAAAATAAACAATAACTTACTTATCTCGAGTGTCTGACTTCAAAACTTGAAGCTTGTAGTAAGAATTCTTCTTGGACACGATGTCGGTGAGGCCGAGCACCACAGAGTAGCTGCGCCCCGCGGCGTCGCGGTACACATGCGCCTCGTCCTGCAGCCCCGAGGCGGGGTCCACCGCGGAGCCCTCTGCGGGAGGAAAGAGCGCTTAGCAAATGTGCAGCCCACACGCATTCATCATCTTATTAAGGGTCACCCAACCTCACCTTTCACTTTAACTTTGCTCTTTCCCGATACTGACTTTGATTTGTAGATGCTCGAGGACTTGGGAATAGACTTTCCATCCACAACGTCTTGCGGGACCCGAGTCCTGGGCTGTAAGGAATCATATTAAAGTTATATTCGAGTGCATACGAGTAGTACTAAAGTATTTAGTAAAAGATGTGAAATGCATGTTTACACCGGATCCCCAGTCCGCGATGTTCTTCTCCTTGATCAAATCCAAAGATTCCGCGACGCTCCCCTTGTCTCCAATCTCATCCAGAAAGCATTTCTCCACAACTTCTATCTCGTGCTCCTTGACTTGGCACATCCTGGCAGTCATCTTGGCGACCTCCTCGGCGGTGGACACGACGGCGGCCAGGTGCTCCCGCACTTGACTGGTTACGTTACCACCCAACTTTAGAATTCGGATTTTTATAGCTTCTTTGGTTTTAGTGCTCAAACCGAGAATAAAGAAATCCAAATTCTTTAGAGGAGGTATCGGTTTATCAGTAATGGCTCTGAAAGACATTGAAATATCCTCAAATATTTACATTTAAGTAGAAGGGGTCACGGTATGAATAATCAAATATTTTATTTTATATCGCCCCGTTATTGGATTAAGTTTCCAAGACAACAGGATTGGCGAAAATAACAGAACAAAGAATTATTGCAGGTACATGAAGGATTGTCGGATCCCATTATGTCTTGGAAAAGACTAAACTTTACAAAAATAAGGTATAGGTTGATGACTTGGATAATTCAGTAATATGGCCTTGTATTTATAATTTCCATATCATTCGTAATAAAAATATCAACACTTAATAATGTACATGCTGACATCAAAGAAACTATAATATTAATTTGAACGGTAGAACACTCTGCTCTGTACAGTTTAAATACATAATACAGAAATAATGTTTAAATAACCTGCAAGGATCTAATATTGTAATTGAAAACAATAAAGGGAAAATAAATCTTTATTATTATTAGTCGCTTTACCAAGAAAAAATCTATGAACAAATTATTATTTGAATGAACTTCATTTTATAATCTTTGCAATTTAGCCGATAGCATTTTTGTTAATAAAAAAATAGTAAAAATGACATGTTTATTTGTTTCAATGATTAAAACATATTTTGGTTTTCCGATCATAAAAAAATTAAAATAATGTCTAGATTTTTTGTAAACGCACTGTCATTCATCTCCCGGCCGTGAACGGACTCTACTTGTAATGCATCTGTCACCATGACATTGGGCGTTTAGTTCACATTGGCGCCACCGCCAACATACGTGTGTGGCTCTAAAGTCCTAATTTTTTTTTACTGTGAAAAAGTGTCTATGGTATAATGTCTATGTCCATGCTATAATGGATAAACGCAAGCGAGTCGTACTTTCAATTTAACAAAAACTCTAATTAATTCAAAAGTTTGAAAATGGTTCAAACCGTTAAATATTTATTGAATCAATATAATGTTGGTGATCAAACTATACGGAACATCATTCATAAAAGAGAAAAAAAAAATGTTTTCAGATTAACCGGGAAATCGATTATACGGGATTTTTTTTTTCACTATCCATCCCAGAAAATCAGAAGTGTACTGTATGTCCAAAATGCTGCTTTTCACTATCCATATTTGAAAGGGTACAAAAAAAATTGTTCACAAGCAAGCCTTACTATATCTGTTGTCAATATATATATATATAGGAAATCGGCTGTGAAAAAATACAATGAAGTCCTCTGGGAAAATCTAAATTACTTTCCCAACAACCTAATACTTATATGTATAAGAAAATATAAAAAATAAAGATTTGTACTTTGATAACTCTGCCTCTGACTTGATGGTGACAGTTGGTGCAACTTTTCGAAAAACTCGGGTCTTTGGCTTGAATTTGTATTTGGAGAAGGTTGGGAGGTCTTTGAGATGAGATGGGACCCGGAAGGCTGTCCTGCCAGGCTCCTGCGTGGCCGCCTGGCACTTGGTCCACTCTGTCAGGTCTCCTGCTCAACAAAACATCATTCCTCATCATCTAGCTTCACTCGTGTTTGATTTCCCTTCAAATGTAAAATAAAGTGAATGAAATGTACCGGTGCACACGTAGCCGCTGTTCCCCAGAACCAGTTGCCCGTTCTTGCACACGGAGCAGCGGGACAATGTGCCGAAAGCCATGAGGTCTGCCAGCCGGTCGAGAAGCTGAAAGAATTTAATTGTGCAAACACTTTGTGTTACTATAGATTAGCTAACCTATGCTAACCCATACTCCACTTTTACGAAGGTAATTTGTACAGCGTCATTTTCATGTGTAATTCACCTCAAGGCTGCTAAAAGGAAAAAAAATATCTATAGACAATTTATATTATCAACAACAGAGCATCGTGCCGGGAGGGCCGAAAGAGTGTATGTCATCTGTCAACGATGAGGCCGCCTAGGCTGAAGGATCAGCTGAGAAGCCGTCGCCCCGATAAACAGTAGGTAAAGACTTGACATACCTACTTCAAAACACAGAAAAATAAACTTCAGAAGAAACTACACTGGACATTGCGTTTGCTTCAACGTCTAAAAGAGGTTAAATTAGGAAAGCCTCATACTATTGAGGAAGAGCTGATTTTAATATTTTACCAATTAATAGGCTCTACTTAACTTGCTGACACACGCTTGCGCAATCACTTTTGGAGACACGAAGACAAGATTCGAACCCCAAGACTCTCCAGTCAGCACTATCGCCTGCAGCTTTTGACTATTTAAAATATTGGTATAATTTCTTATGCATAAGCTGGGCAGAATAGTTTGAAGACTTTTATCTCGAAATTGACTCTCAGGAAGTAATGCCCTCCCCTTGTTTAGTGGAGCAGATATCTTTACACGACCCAAATTATTCCTCCAAATAACTCCATTATTACTTAGTTAGTGAATTAAATGTAAGGGTCTTTCATTAAGCGCTTCCTATCTTTAAATTTAAATAAAACAAAGTGTGTGTGAGATATCATCCAATTTTGTTATTCGTTTGAAAGGCCTGTCGATGCCATTATGTATGGAATATAACATCATTCAAATGTCCGCTGCGGCTTCCCTGGGTGGCGCGCATCCGAAATGTCCAATTTTCCATGACTCTGGCGCATAAATCAGGCTGAATTTGACCAATGGCAAGTGTTATGTTGGCTTTGAGAGCAGCTGTGGTTTCTGGCTTATTCGCATAGACCTGCGACTTAAAAAAAACCCACAAGAAGAAGTCTAACGGGGCCAAATCGCACGATCTCGGTGGCCAGTTCACATCACCTCCACGTGAGGTGACCATACCCTCAAATCGCTCGTGCAGAATGTCTAATGTGGCATGAGCTGTGTGGTCGTTGATGTCCATATCATCCAATTCAGGCCAAAAGAAGTTGATAATCATCAAGCGATGCGCTCGCCGTTAACGATGATGGCTTGGCCAACGTCGTTCTCAAAGAAATTTGGACCGATGACGACACCAGCCCAAAATCCACACCAAACAGTGGCTTTTTCGGGATGCATTGAACGCTCTTGGATCTCACGTGGATTGGTATCGTCCAAAATTTGCCAATTTTGTTTGTTGACATACCCATTTCTCCAGAAATGGGCCTTATCGCTGAAGATGATTTTTCTATGAAAATTAGGGTCAGTTTCTGCTCTAGAGCCCATTCAGCGAACACACTGGGTCAGTTGTTTTTTTTACGATTGCAGGCCTAAGTCACGATGCAAAATTCGCCAAGTTGTGGTCTGCGAAAGGCCGAGTTCTTATGAGCGACGCAAAATCGAATGCCGTCATTGTCTATGGTCGTTTACCTTCAGCTCCTGGGTCAGTTGTTTTTTTTACGATTGCAGGCCTAAGTCACGATGCAAAATTCGCCAAGTTGTGGTCTGCGAAAGGCCGAGTTCTTATGAGCGACGCAAAATCGACTGCCTCGGATTCTCCTGCACACATTCGGCCATTCGGCGACAGAAATTCATTCTCAACTGACAGAAGTGTATGGAGAAACGTGCACGAGTGTTCAAATGGTGCGCATGTGGTGCAAAAGATTCAAAGAAGGGTGCCAGCCGACAACCGAGTTGTAGCGTACATGTACAGTGCGATGTCGGGCTGCCATTCGACACAGTGGTAAGGGTTAATATGCTTATGGGAGATCGTCCTACACCCACCATACAGTCCGGACTTGGCCCCGAGCGACTACCGAAGAGGAGCTGAGAGAAGAGGTTCTGAGCTACCTTCACGGCCTGACGGGAGACTTCTGTGACCTGGATGAAAAAGTGCATCGAAGTCAACGGGGACTATGCAGAAAAATAGCTGAAAGTCTAAGCTTCCGATGATGTATTGCTCGTTGTAAACCCTCGTATAATGAATGGATGAGAGAAGAATGCTTCAAAAGTTGTATACAAGAAATGGGAACGGGAAAAGAAGCCGAGGACGGCCAAGGAAAACCTGGAATGACCAAATTAATCAATTACTAAAAGGCGGCCACATTCAAAATCAGAAAAATCTCAAAGCGTGCACGTTACGATGTATGAATGTGGAGGAGGCTCGAGAGGTATGTCAGGATAGACCGATGCGGTGGTTGGTTAGTTAGTTAGTTTATATATTTACAAGACCACAACACTCACCGCATCCTCACCAGCCGGTATATCCTGGTCATTATATTCCAGCAGCTCCTTTAGGTCACCCTTGGCCAGGTGTTTCTTTAGACTATCCCTGTAAAATTGAGCTGCAGTCAGTAACTACTAACTA
The DNA here is from genome assembly GCA_022606425.2 of Lepidostoma basale. Taxonomy (NCBI): domain Eukaryota; kingdom Metazoa; phylum Arthropoda; class Insecta; order Trichoptera; family Lepidostomatidae; genus Lepidostoma; species Lepidostoma basale. Next base: position 72,176 of record JAHDVF020000625.1, on the reverse strand, counting down.
AACATCACAAAAAGAATACGTCACGGTGAGAGCAAACATACCGAAATTTGTAGAAAAGTTTATTTTGATCCACAAATTCCTTCTCTTCCTTCTCCAATTTCTTTTTGTCTTCCTTATCCATCGGTTCATCCTTCAATTTTTTAACAGGAACTTCGTCAGCCTTGAGGGGCCTGGAAGGGTCAACAGGGTAGTCAAAAGGAATACGGATTCTAGAAGTATAAGGTAAGTATAAGGTAATGTACGGTGCAAGGGTCCTTACGTAATTTCTTTCTTCAATAAAGCTTTGTCCTCTTTAGACAGACTATTGAATCCGGGCAACAACTCCCCACTCCCAAAGAAGAGCAGCTCGGGACGCAGCTCTGCAAAGCAACGGACGTGATGCCAGAGCGCCTGCCCGCCAAACTTCTGCCCTATCTCCGTGTCAAACACTTTCTTACTGATGCGAACTTCCCCCTGTAATCAGATCAATTACTAATAAGTTGTCCTTCGCCTTCGCCTTCACCTCGTTGAAACTCGGTGGGAGAACGTCAGTGGACAGAATGGTCGAGGTTACCTTGGTGATCTTGATTTCGCAGCCCTTACAGGTGGCGCGGCTGGACTTGGAGTACTCTACGGAGAAGTCCTTCAGAGCTGCAGCGGAGTGCGTATCCTCATTTACACGCTTTCCCGCTTTCTTACCCTTCCCCTTGGCCGCGGGCAATACTATTCCGCTGGAGTTGGACTCTGCAGATTGGCAACAGAATAATTAGTTTCTTGATGTGACATTTGATTCTGATGGTTGGGTGAGGCTAATTCATTTATAAAATGAAGTGTGTACCTTTTATACTAAAATAACTTTAGGAAATTTCATAATTAATAATTGACCAACATCATCAAACATCTTGGCTGACAAGAGCGGCCTTGACGTCACATTATCTTTATAGAAAGATCATGATCTTAAAACGGGGGTGCTTTCACCACAAATCAGATTTTCGTAGAGAACATTATAGTCTAAGCTTAATTAAGACGAGGGAGCACAGCTTTCAATTTTGGCCCGCGCTGTACAAGCGGGTATCCCGCAGAACATCGGACCCTCCAATAATTGACCAGTTCAGAATTAACACATTCAATCCATTTTATATAAATTCAGATTAATTAGAATTTTATATAAATCACAAGTATGCTTAATGAGCAAGCAAGGGGCCCAAACTGTTGAACCAGTATCGTTAGCCATTAACATTACACACCAATGGTCTCCTTGAGCCTCTTCTGATCTTCATTCCGAAGTGTTCCAAAGTTCCCTATATCAGCAAAGCTCTTGGGACGCTGTTTCATGAAGAAACAGCTCTCGTGGTACCAGTTGGCCTGTTTCCCGTCAAAGAACGCCGACTAGAATAATTAAAAAAAACAATTACTGATCACCAATATTAAAAAATCATCCCAGCGGCGAGAAACTATGAACATTGACAAGTGATTACTAGCACAGTAGAATACAACTGCTATTTTTAGTCAGGAAAACACATGCTTTTTTTTCATACTAACAAGTACTGGCCCTCTCTAGCTACATATGGATACCACGTCAAAAAAAAAAAAATACTTATTTTTCAAGGCAAACCACTCATCAAGCCATTTTCCGACATCTTCGTAAGAAAAGACATGCTGCTCAGCGAGTGTGTGACCCAGCAACAAAAACAGGTAGTAGTCGGAAGGGGCCAGGTCTGTTGAATAAGGGGGATAGGGTGGCACCTTCCAGTCGAATCTCTCCAAGTAGTTTCGGATCATTGTTGACATGTGCGATGGTACATTGTCGTGGAGGAAAATCAGCTTGTCATGATTTTGCTGATACTCCGGCCTATTTTTACCCAAGGCACCCTCCAATTTGATCAGTTGTTGGTTAGCGGATGGCATTGACAGTTTCACCAGGTTTTAACTGCTCATAGTAGAGGATACCGTACTGATTCCACCAAATGCAGTATTCCATCCTAAGTGATTTGCTCTTGGAGAAGATGTTGATGGTTGGCTGGGATCAACACACGATTTTTTGCGTTTAGGATTCTCAAAATATATCCACTTTTCATTGTCAGTCACAATCCGACTTTCCTTTTTGTCTGGTGAGCAAGATTTCACATATGTTTTGGCGTCACACCATCTGCCTATATATAAGGTTCCCACCACCACCCGAGACTGTTATAGGACGCAGCGACGCCCTTTCGTCAGTCTCGCTGCACTATCTAGGCCTGTTCCTTGTCCATCCGGGACTTACGTTAATTTAATTTAGCCTTTTCTTGTCATCAATCAAAAGGGTGACAGACCACATTTAATCTATTCTTTTAACCTTATATATCTCCCGCGCGGCCTCACATCTCTTTATTATTAAATAAAATCAGAAGTACATATTATATATAGCACACCTTAAATTAGTAAAAATAAAAACACATTAAAATGATATAAAACACACATTAATTCATAATACACAATAGGACAAATATATAACAAACTAAATTTTAAAACAAGAAGAAGATGGTGTATGAGAGAGGCGGGAAGATGTTAAGTAAGAATGAATAAATTGGGATGGGATGGATGGAGGACAGGTTTTAGAAAGAGCAGAAATTAATTTAAAAAAAAAAACAGTATTTATAAAAGACACATTATAAACAGAAAAGTATATCAGAACACACCCACCAAGGGGCAGTGTAGACTTCCGGTCAAAACAAAACCAATGAACAGGAACCAGTGGCAACATCCATGAGCAGCAACTCAGGGGTGCAGAAACAGAAAACAAAACTAAAATGCACAAAACTATTGTAACAATCATAGCGAACATACTATTCATAATTATCACAATAATTATAATAGCAATAATACCATAATAATAACATAACCAAAGACAAAGATAATAATAATCATTTATTTATAACTATCAAAGTAATCATAATAGCAATAATAACACAACCAAAAACAAAGACAATTTTAACAAATAATGCCAAATAATTTATAGAAACAACAACACGGCACGAGAAGACATAGGGGAGTAAATAAATTACACATCCATTTCACTAAAAAGTTTTGTCCACGCACGAATAAAAGTACGAAGGCAACTGAAATTTTTATCGCTACTTGTTAAGTCACTATTCCAAATTGGTCGATGATCCACTGTCACATTCTCAATCATGATATCTCTATCACTCTGCAAGAGACAGCACTCCCAGAGGATATGGTGGGCCGTCTGGGGCCCCCCGCCGCACACACACTCCGGGTCCGGCGCCAGACTAAGATCATGGAGCCTGGCACGGAAATTTCCGTGCCCCGAAAGCATCTGCACAACGTGATGGTCCAATCGCAGCCACTCACTACCCATCCTCCCAGTCACAGAGGGGAAGAAGGAGTAAGTCCACCTTCCTCTAGGAGAGATGTTCCATCTTTCCTGCCATGCCGACAGAGAAACCTCTCTTAAGCCCCTGCACAGGGCGGTGAAACCATCCTCATCAGAGTTGAATGTAATACCCAGATGGGTCACACTCTCACCCCGCTTGAGGCGCCTCTTAGCAACGGCCTCAAGCACTTCCAGGTCGGCAGGAAGAACTCCCCCTATAACTGGAAGCGCCACTGAGGCCGCAGTCCTGTAAGCACCGGTCAGTGCAAGAAGAGGTATGCGTTGGCCTCTAAGCAGCGCCGAGGATACCGTCCGAGTAGCCAGACGTCCCGACCACACTCTTGCCGCGTATGTGATTCTTGACACATACACGGCTTGGTATAGTAGACGAGCCGCTGGCGTTCGAAGGCCCCAGGACGCAGTACTCAAACGCCGGACCTGCATAAACAAATTCGCAGACCTCTCCGACACAGCCTTGACGTGCCCAAGGAAAGAGAGCGACACATCGACCTGAACACCAAGATATCGAAGTGAATTCTCAAACTTGATGCTAGATTCATTCATCCGTATGACCGGGTTCCTGTTACGATTTAGGTTCCCACGGAGAAGCATGCCGGACGTCTTGGCAGGGGAAAAGGAAAGTTTATTGTCAATTCCCCAATTAGCTATCATATGCAGACAAGAATTTGAGATATTCTCAATCTCACGTCTGCTTCTGCCGGCCACCAGAAGCAGAGCATCATCTGCATAGGCAACAATGGTTGAAATTCCCGGGAGAGGCAAGAGTAAGAGATCATCAAAAAGGATGTTCCACAGGGTTGGGCCAAGGACCGAACCCTGAGGACATCCCATCGTCGAAACCCTCTCAACTCGAGTCTCCCCATGAGATATCTCAACTCTCCTACCGCAGAAGTAATCTGAAATAATAAGGAACAATTCTTTTGGGCAACCGCGATCCTTCAGTTTCTTGAGAATCATCGGCCACCACGCATTGTCAAAAGCACCCTTGATGTCCAGGAATACTCCAAGGGCATATTTGTACTCTTTATTTACAGAATCATTCACCCAGTCCAGAGAGTACCTAATTGCATCCTCCGTAGAACAGCCTCTCGTGAAGCCAAATTGGCGGGGGCACGGAGGAGTCAATAGGACATCGAGCCTGTTGCGTATCAGCCTCTCCAACACCTTACCCATGACAGGCAGGAGCGTGATAGGCCGATACGCACCAGGATCAGTACGTGATTTGTCTCCAGACTTGGGAATGACCCTGATGGTACCTCTCTTCCAGTCTGTGGGGAAGACGCCTCTTCTCAAGCAAGACTGCATGACGAGAAGCATCTCCTCCTTAGCATATACCCAGACAGCTTTCACAATCATACCAGTAATCTTGTCCACCCCGGGTGCCTTATTTGAACCAAGGTTGCGAACGATGACCCCCAGTTCAGCTAAGGTGACTGCCGCAACAATTTTATCATTCTCCTGTGGAGGAGGAACACGACACGTGGCTCGAACCAGTTCGTGCGAAGAATTTTCAAAACTATTTGTCTCTAAGGGAGATAACTTGTCCAGAAGCACCGACAGCGTCTCCGAGAGATTAGAAGTCTCCTGGCCGTCGCCAGTGATTATGGTGGAGAAGTAATCACCCTCCAGAGACCTCGCCTTCCCGATTACACTGCAGATTGTCCAGGGATCCGAGTTTCCCACCTCAGTGACCCATTTCCGCCAAGAGGTAGTCTTGGCCAGCCTGAGGGTCTTAGAGTATGCATTTCTGGCAGAACGGAGTCCGTCCAGGAGAGCTCCCTCTCTCGTGGGAGAAAGTCCGCCCTTCCTGGCCTCTCCGGCCCGTCTGTATGCACTTCTATAAGCTCTTTTGGCTTCTGTACAGTCTGAGTTCCACCAGACTGATCGGACGCGCCGACCAGGCTTAGTGCGACCCAGGGCTGTATCAGCCGATCTGACTACCGCTCGGCTGAAATGGTTCCCTAACTCATCAGGATTTTCAACGGCGACCACCCTAACCTCACTCATCTCGTCTCTCAGGGTATCGCGGAATCGGTCCCAGTCAGCGTCAGCTGTCCGGAATCGCCACTGACCCCGTTCTGTCTGTCTCACCGCGCCCCCGACCGAAAAGGTGATGAGACGATGATCGCTAGGAACATCGCACTCATGCACTGTCCAGTCGAAGACACAGGGGGACAGCAGACTCGAGCAGAGCGTGACGTCAATACGACTCTCCCCACAAGGTCCAGCGAAAGTAGGGAGCTTCCCTGGTTGGTTGAGAACGTGTAGGCCTGAAGAGACCACAAATTCCTCAACCTGTTCAGTTCGCTCCCTACTTCCATGGTTCCTCGTGGTCTCAAACCAAAGCGGAGAATGCGCATTGAAGTCACCACCAATTAAAACTGGTCGATCACCAGCCCTCTCCAGAATTCTCTGTAGAGCGCTGATATACGGCCCAGCAGGGTCACCATACTTGAAGTAAACGGAGACAATGATGATTTCCTTACCTCCGATCACAACAGTAGCACAGACGACATCCTCACTAGAGAGGCCCTCCAACAGGAGAGGACGTATTGCCGGGTTGACAATAACAATCCCCGCTCTGGGGGAGGAGCCTCTCTCAAGGACAAAACTGGGGTCATCAAATCCGCGTGTTCTGCCTCCCCAAGTATACTGCTCCTGGATCAAAACCAAATCAAGCTTCTTTTCATGAGTCACACGCGACAACAGGAGAGTTGCAGCGCGCGATCGTCCTAAATTTACCTGCCCCAGTTTGGTGTGCGGTCTAGCAGCCATAGTCGGTATTTCTTACCACCGACTGTATGGCCGCCAGATACGCTGGGCAGTTCTGATCACCCGTGGAATGACTCGCCGGCTTGCGGAAGTGCGTGCAGGTGGCACACTTTCTGGGACTGTCCTTATTCGGACAGTCCTTCTCTTGGTGGCCCTTGACGGCGCACCCGCGGCAGGTGTCCTCTTTCTGTGGGCACCGTCCAACCATATGGCCGTATAGGTGGCACTTATAGCAGCGCACGGCGCCCACAAAATCGCGGCATCTGCACGCACTCCAGCCCATATATATGTACCCGGTCGCAATAAAGGCGACCCTGGCCACTGGATTAACTGTGAAAACACAGTTGGTTTTATCTCCACCCTTCTTACCAAACGTGGAGACCCTCTTAAATGATCTTATGAAATCTTCTTCACTAAGGGAAGAAGGGGAGCACTGGCCGGCCAGGTTTGTATCAAAAATTTCTTTGGCCAGGGCCTCGTCCTTGATCGCAACCGGGACATCATAGACAACGATCTTCGGCAGTTTTCCTTTCGGAATAACCACACTAAGACCGTTGTCTCTTAGCCTATCGCTGAGGGCGTTCAGTTTTTGAACGCCCTCATTGGAGGTAGTCTCAACCAGGAGGCCGGCACCCCGAACGTTCCTGGTGCGGACTGGCTGGAAGCCGTCCTCTCTCGGGTTGACGGCCTTCATGAGAGCCGCTTTGGTGCCCTCCGAGGTCGCCCCCTCCGGTACCGTGGGGTACACCAACACCGCCGGCCTGACCTTCCCCACACTCTTCTTTATTTCGTCGACAGTTCTCCCCCTAGAGGGGAGAGGGGGGGCAGTCGACGCTGGTGCCACTGTAGTCAGGCGAAGCGCTGGTACAGGGAGCGAGGCTGACGTCACTCCGGCATACGTCCTGTCGGTGTGCGACAAGGGAGGGTTCCCCGGCGGTAGGGCCGGTTCGCTGCCCTGTCGCCCGAAAGTGACAAGGAATTCCTCCCTGATCGCAGCACGGACGACGTCCCCAACACTGCTAAGCGTGCTGTTGTTGTTGTTGCTGCTGCCACTGATTCCCACTCTTCCTCTGAGCTCCAAGAGCTCAGCACTCTGAGCGGCGAGGGCGGCATCACGCTCCCTGATGATACTCATCAGCGTTCTCGTGCCCTCGCGCACGTCCTCCTGGTGCGCGGCGACACGACCCTTTTGTTCTAGGTTCAGCCTGTTTGATCCTGTGGTTGTGATCGCCGTGATGCCACTTAGAGCCTCCAGGATGGATGCTCTGGCAGCGTCTCCCGCACCGGGGGCGGCGGCCGCCACCGCACTCGTACCAGTCGTACATGGAGTGGCTCCAGCAGCAGCTGGAGAAGCAACCTGTGAAGCAGACTGTGAAGCAGCCGGTGAGGGAGGGGCTGCGCTTCCACCGCCACTCGATCCCTTTCCGGCTCCCTTCTTCCTCTTCTTGACAGAGGAGGAAGACGACGACTTGTGGGGCGCTGGTGCAAAACACACTACACTCGAAGGTGAAGGACCACCCGCACCAGCACCACCAGCATCATCAGCATCATCACTTGGGGCGGCGTCCACAGCCGCGGTCGTAGTCGCAGTGGTCGAGACTGCAACCACGTCACTCCTCCCCGCAACCCCTCCCCTTCTCATCTTGGGGAAAAAAAAAAAAAAAAAAAGAAGAAGAAGAGGACGACAGGCGGGTTGACACCGATGTATCACTAACTAACTAACTAACTAATAATTTCGGTAAGAACTTTCGGTAAGAACTTTTGGTAAGAACGTTCGCGAGAATTTTTTTTAAACAGTTCCAAATTTCATTGTTTTAGTTTGACACTTGTAAATTTGTAAAAAATTTCTTCACATATGATTTAATTTAATAAATATTGGACCAAAATCATCAAAATTTAAACACTTGCACAAAAAAAACATCATCTCCCACGTGGCAGACGGCTAAATACAGTAGCAACACAACAACAAAAAACATTTATTATAACATCAGTTTAAACGAACACTCGCGTGCCTCGCGGCTCGCGGCCGCAGGAAGAAAATTTTAGAAATCTTTAAAAAACACACATTTTATTAATTTTTAACACCAAATCACAAAAACATCGATACAAAAACACATAAAGTTGAAGATTATCATCAAATCACCAAGTTTAAATAATAAAAACACAATAAAATACACCAACTGCAACAGGAGCTCTTTAATGACGTCTACACTGTACGAATTGACCGGAATGTCTCCCATCTGCCTATAGTTCAATTCATGCGGCACCCATTTACCGATCTTTTGAACTTTTCCCACGGCACATAGGCACATGAAAATGGCTAGTTGAGTAACAGCCGATTGCTCTGCAAGCATTTATTGCGATTGGGTATCGTCCTCGTCCAAAAGAGCTTGCAAATGATGGTCCTCAACTTCTTATTGCTCAGGTCAAAATTGGCGTCTTTAAACTGACAAAACCAATTTCTGCACATTGTTTCCGATAAATAACTGTCGACATAAGTCTCCACAAGCGTTCAGTGCGATTCGGCAGTCAATTTTTTTTCAAATTAAAGCAGAGTTTCTCGCATTTGCCGTTTTTTCTGGCACAAACAGAACAGTTAGTTGTTGTGGTATGGTTTGTATTGCTAATGATGTGTACCGACTAATGTAGACGGATGTCTAACTCATAAAAAAAACAGTATAATGTGTCGGTGGAGGTAGCTTAATATGCTTACTAAAGCCATTTGTGAGCAAACAGCGGATTTAAGCTTATACACCTGGTACTCGTAATTATATTGCATTACATAACAAAACATTATATAACATCAACATTACAAAACCTTAAACCTTCTAATCATATTGATAAAAATAAACTCAAAACTGGAATAAATATTGTTTTACTTCATAAAGAAAAATCATAACTATGGAATGCCAGTGTTGCCTGGAGTTTATAAAAAAAACTCTTGAGCGAGAAGCTTCCATCACAAATAAAAATATGTTCTTTGTGATAATGTCCATCTTAATATCCTCTTCGACTAATGTTTCGGATTCGTTGCAGCCTTCATGGTAGTATATACAGGGTCTATCGCAAAAGTATTGAGAAAAAAATTCTTGACTGCGCTAGAAGGGGTAGCGGGATGCGCCGAGTGGTGGGAGTCGCAGCTACCAAATGTGCCGCTGCTCAGTCCTCTCCGAGCAATGGTAGAGCTAGCACAGTGATCGCGTCGGAAATCAAGATGCAACGTTTGCTGGAGCAGCGGGCAACCATCAAACGGTATCGAGACCCTGGCCATGATTCGGGAAGCCTTCGGAGATGAAGGCATGTCACAGGCAAGAGTTTACGAGTGGCACAAACAATTCCAAAACGGCCGGGAATCAATTGAAGACGATGTGCCCGTTGGACGACCGTCAACTCCCAAAACTGATGACAACGTCACGAAAGTGAGGGAAGTGTTACAGTCTGATCGTCGTCTCAGTGTCCGCGTAATAGCGGAGAAGTGCAACATGACAAAAGACACAGTTCACCGCATTGTGACGGGCGATTTGCAAATGCAGAAGATTTGTGCCAAAATGGTACCAAAGGAGTCCAGGAGTTCCTCGCTAAGCAAGGCGTGGCGACACTGCCGCAACCACCGTACAGTCCCGGCTTAGCACCACCGGACTTCTATTTGTTCCCCCGCATCAAGCGAAGCCTAAAAGGATGCCATTTGGAGACGTTGGATGGGGTGAAAACCGCTTCGACGCAGTGCCTTAAGGGGGTTCCGTCTTCTGCCTTCCAGGGTGCCTTCCAAGAGTGGAAGAAACGCTACCAAAAGTGTATTAACGCCCAAGGGGCGTATTTTGAAGAATATTAAATGTAAGTTTATTGGCAATAAATTGTATGAAAAAAAAAACTTCTCGATACTTTTGCAACAGACTCTGTATGTGGTGGCATCTTACCTTCTTGTGCACTTTGCTATGCCAAGAGCATTATAGGAATGAAATACAAATGGTCACGTTAAGCTGTCTGATAAACCACTTACGGGTAGCGATGTGCAACTCACGGTGCGTTTAGAGGGGCAGATTTTGTTGCCTGCAGCGCCGAATACCACGCGGGTTTGCCGTCATTTTTTTGGTGTTGGTGAATCTCATTTACCCAGCTGACGAGATGTGCCCAATGACCCCTCGATCTACCTAGTACCAAGCAGACTTGCCAGGATAGCCGAGTCTGCAAGCTCTTTTGTGTTCCCAAACCCACTAATGTAAACTTTGTCGGAGCCTAGGCAACCTCCAATGAGTCTCTGTCCTTCACAATGGTATTATTTCCATTTTTTTTTTACCATACACCGTTTTTAATTGGTGCCTCCGTGAGACCTTTGCTATTCTATCCGTGACAATTAATGCAAGTGGAACCGTATGTGGGATATCTTGACTAGCACATCAGTCACACTGCACAGTTTGTAGTTTGCCCCTCACAGACTTTGCAACTCTTCACTTATCCAGATAGCTCTGGTCATGTATTATTCAGGGCTCTCTTCTCTGCACTTGTTGGTGGTTAGAGTCAGCACGGAGGCATAGGCGTGCGTGTGTTGGTTTGCTACATAGACTCTGTCCCAGCCTCCCAGTCTTCCTCCTCCTCAGCTCCCTATCAAGGGCAAGAGCCGTGGTGAAGTTAATTAGAAGGTGCAGGTATTCAGGTGTGCCAGAAACGTGTTTAACTTGTTCTCGCCATGCGGCCAGATAGCAAAGATATCATCTACGTAACCGAGTCACACTTCGGGAATTAAGGATGCTGTGTCCAGGGCTGTCTGCCCGAATTTCTCCGTAGACAAATTATCTATTATTGAAGACAGTGGGGAACACAAGCTTTCAACACCTTCAACCTGATCATAAATCTCCCCCAAGAAGGCAAAGCCCTTTCAAGGTAGTGCCTGGATAGATTACACATGTATTGTACAAACACCTTGTATTGAAAATAGTCATCAATACTAGAAATCTTAACCAGCTCGCACGTCTTCCCGCCGATCTTTTAAAAATGAGCTCATTCGTTGACATTCTACGCCGATTATCGCAACAGCTTCGTAATCCAAAGAATTATTAATATCTCGTGTTTATTGCGCATTATCAGTAATCGCATTTTCACGTCTTACCACCCTAATATAAGTATAACGATAACAATACAAGATAATTTTACCGTCAATTGCAGATAAGACACAAACCTGGACCATGGCAGCGAGACGTAAATTGCCTTGAGGAATAGATGTTCTACAGCCTTTGCAATTAGCCCTTCCAGATTTAGCATATTCCGCACTAAATGGTAAATCTTCCGCCATTATGAAAACACAATACCTACTATTATTTTTAAGAAATTAACAATGTCAGCACGCACAAGTCTGAACAAGTCGTTCAGAAACAAAATTTGACAGCGGTACTCGAAATTCGTCGGTTGCGCGAGTTCCCAGTTCCCATGTAGGTGTTCCAACTTCCAAGAGGCAAACTTTGCCGCGCAAAAATTTATATATTGCCACACGAAAAATAAACATTCGATGCCTACCGCCAAAACAAATGCACAATTTATAAACAATTTTAAGATTTTATTACTAGGAGGTTGAATCAATGGTTAGGGCAGTGAGGGTGATACAGCCATGTTTCATGGCATAATAGGTGAGATTGCACTAGACAAATTTTACATGACCGAAAATACGTTTTCTCTCTGGAGGCTTGATTGATCTTAGTTAAGTTTAATTTTAATTAGTGATAAGACTATGAAAAACAATAATAGTGTTTAAAGAAATGAATTGACAATTTTCGTGAGTGGCTTTGCACGAGAGCACACTTTGGGGGGGGGGGTGACCTAACCCCCCCACCCTGCGGATTGGAGTCCGCGCTCGACCAGCGAGTCAGTCTGTCCCCGGCCCTCGGGAGGTACATCTCTCCCCGGCGAACGCGCGCCGGGAAGGTAAAAAAAGATCGCGAGTAGTCACCGACCTACGGTGGAAGTGAATCTAAACGAGGAGGAGATCGTGATATACGTGCCGCATGGCGCCAGCAACCAAGGGCCAGATTATCATCATGGAGGCCCGATGCTGGCCACTGCTGTCGCTGCGAAGGGGACCCGTGCCATCCGCGTGATGCTTCTGTGTCGTGCAGCCTCCGGCAGTCCTCCAACCAACTGGCCAACCAGCCGCGCCGTCACGCCGGCTTCCGTCAGCGTCGGTCCTCGCCAGAGATCACCGCTTTCGTAGTTACGTTAGTTTTAGTTCGTTGGTCAACGAATAGCATGTAAGTCCCCTTTAGTTCATAAGTAATGTTGTTTCTTTATTTTGTGTCATTAAATATAATTGTAAATAGTAAATATCGGTTTCAATCTCATATCACTATACATCCCGGAGCAATCTCAATTAACATAATAATAATTACATTAGCGAATAAACACTGGGCAACACGTTGTGAGGAGTTGCTTCGAGATTGGGAGTGAGATACGAGTAATCTTTATTTTTCACACCGTGACAGCAACTTCTTCGTAACAAGGGTACACACCATACTGGTAGCTATGTACCAGTAAATGCCATAAAACGCCATAGTTGCATAACACCAGCAACACTATCATTTAGTCCGTCTCTCTAGCGTCCACGTGTGATCTTTATGATTCCACAAACCCCGAGTGTAATTAATATTGAACACACGACCTGGAAAATGTTTTACTGAACTACGAATAGAAATTCGGAATGTACGGACTTCATACCATCCGGGCACCTTCAAAACTACTGACTGAATAAGTAAACAAATATAAATGTAACATAACAGCCCTGATGATCACACAATTAACCAAATTCACAATTTGCTCATAGACTATAGACACAGATCAGACCTGATGAATGTGAGATCATATAAAGGCACAATCGTTGATTCTTACCATATTCTGGTCTGCGCTGTACTTAGAATTGAACTATCAAATGTAAAAAGGTGACCAACATCATGCATTGAGCGATTCAAGATTCAGAGACTCGCAGATACCGACACCAGTAAACAATATCAACGCCATATGCTGAATCACCTAGTTGCATCGCATATTCCGAACGATGGCCAACAGCTCACTGCAGACCAATACTGGAAACAATGTAAGGAGGACGTACTATCAAGTGCTTATAAAACCATTGGTGTTAAAACACCGATACGAAGAAACGAATGTTTTGATGATGAACATTAACAGGTTAGTGACAGAAAAAATCGAGCCTACCCGAAAATGATCCAGTGCAGCAGAACTTATGGAACCACTGAGGAATATAAAAGACTCCGACGAGAAGTCTTTTTCCAAGAAAATTCTCCGCAGAATCCTCGGACCTTTTAAGGTAATTTTAATTTCAATTAGTAACCGTGAACTTGTAGAAATAAATAAGCAGGAGATACAACATGTAACTCTACGATCTATACCAGGACGTCAGCGTTGTCAAGTTTATCAAAATTAACAGATTACACTGGCTAGATCATTTGCACCGCATACGGGATCTGGAGTCCCCCAAGAGTATTATTTTACAGCCCCCATTTTATTTTAGGACGAAGAAGTGTTGGCACGCCGAGACTACGATGGTTGGATGATGTCGTGTGTCCGTAATTGAAAATTGTGTATTTACATATTTTATTTGAATTACATTATTTTCTGTACGGTTAATAGATATAATATACAGGTACGTATATCAAATACATTTTTGAATTAGTTTTGTAAGGTAGGTACTGAATGAAAATATGTATTTAGTATGCCTATGTTGGTATTGAAATTATCTTCGGTCACACTGAATCAAAAATTACGAAATTTACCGCGTGGAATATTTTTTTAACGCTTACTGACAGATTGAGGAATAAGTGCTCTCTTCTTATATTTCTTCCGATTACAAATTGATGACTTCAGTTAAATATAGTTTTGTTCCAAGATTCAGTAACAAAATTATTAAGTTAAAATTTTGGTGGTGTAAGTTATTCATTTTTATTTTTATTTCGAACACTTATACCTATACCTTTTTTTTATATTGACTCTGAAACAATTTAATATGGATAGATAAATTATTGATAATTGTAAAGTAAATGCTTAGTATATTATTTACGTGTAATTTATAGTTACACATCGTACTGTACAACTCTAAGTTTAATCTACATACACTTTACCCTTATACAGTAAAATTAAGAAAATATTTCGAAAATAGTTTGGAAATGTGGAACGAATGGAAAAAGATATATTAATAATGAGGCCCAGGAAGATATAAAAAGTATTGAAGCATGTGGCAGCCCACTTTTTCTGTCAACCTCTCTGATCAAACTGCAGGATGGCAGTTAATTACTTTCAATAATTACAAATATTTTTTATATTACAATATATTGTATAGTATGTCTTGATATATTGTATTATACTGTTGATTTGTATCATGTTTATATATCATATTATTCTTATTGGGGACAGTATTTAGTCATTTAGTAACTTGTAAATAATTGTTGTACAGGAATATTCAGAATATAATAAAGGTGTGAAAAGACCCATTTCATTAACAGAATGCTGACAAAATAATTCACTTGTGAAAGAAACATACAGCAACAACCAGACCACTCTTGTGGTAGTAAGTACCTACCTCATTGAAACGAAACAACTGTTTGTGTAACACGTGTCAGAAGAAGTAGGTAAGGTTTATTTGTTGCACGTAATAATGATTTATCCGACGACAGAAAACTTTTTAGTTTATTCTTCTCTTTTAATTAGTCCATCACAAAATATAAGAATGCAAATATAAGAAATGAATGCAGCGCAAACCAAAGTGTTATGAACAAAATAATGTAAGGGTGATTAAGATGGTAAAGAATGTATATGTTATAAGTATATAAAAGTACACGAGAATTATGTCTGGAAAGAACAGTGAGGGGATCCATTCATTCTGCCTAACCTTTGGGAGAGACGGTGTGATGGTTAGTTAGTTAGTACGCTTTTGTTCATCCTGCATTTCCTCATATGATCCGCATTTGACTCTATCATATAAATAAATAATGGCACATTTTGAATCTTTCTTTTGCCAGTTCCGTAACTCACTTCCATATATAAAGGCGGCACGGCACAAACAACACCATCTCTATCTTAGCATTTGAATGAAATTTTATGTGTGATGCCAACTTCTAGCGCATCACTCACTCTGTTTTCTGCCCTGAGCCTTCTCCCAATATCTTTCTCCTCATTTGCTCTGATTGACAAAATAAGGGTTTCACACTTTCTTCTTTCTTGAAATCCATTCCCATCCTTCATTAGGTTGGTGTCGCTGCCTGTCTCTCCGGCTGCAAGTAGCGCATATGTGATCAACCAGATTTTCTATATGTGTCAATCTACTTGACCTTAGATAACATCTTTGAACTCCCACTCGGAATGTAATGCAATCTGTTTGTGTTCCCAGTGATCTCAGATTGTGTCTTGTTGTTGTTGTTGTTGCCTGCCTCAGATTAAATAATATTTTTGTTTTCCATTTTAGCTTGGTTTTTGAGCTAATTATCCTTTGCTTGTTCTGTGTCATTCATCAGCAAGAGGAGCACATTTGCGTTACATCAGATCAAAGTGAGTATAGCATAAGATAGCATAATTAGGCAGTGAGGTGAACCAGAAAGGTAACCGTGCAGATTGGCGGCGCGGCGGTGTGTTTTTTAATTCCTCCGTGTGCACCGGGTACATATTCACACTTGCAGAGAGCCATATTTATTAATTAATCATCTCGGGGGAGCTGTTTCTAAATATTTGTTTAATTTCGTGAGTGCATTTTATAATCAGTTTCAGTTTATAATCAGTTTATTTCATTTCATCAATAGACATTACAAAATTCATTTTTAAGGCATCTATTGAGAACAGGTAAAATAATATATTGGTAAAATAATAATATACTACCAGAAACGCATGAGAGATGGTTGAACATTAGGAAGACAGGATACCCTCCAGAATTATGAGTATTTGCCTTCTGAACGTACTTTCACTGATATGAAAGACGTCGATTTCCGAGGAGACCGCGTTCAGCAGATTGATTGCTCTTCCCACCGGTGTCACCAGAGCCAGGTTGGTTCTAGCGGCGGATAGGTAAAACAATCTATGCTGGCGCTGTCGGAGATATCTGTCGGGAACAAAAAGACCTACACCCTCCAGCACGGCTGAGTTTTCAAAATATCCCCTAATAAGCCTAAAGAAATGGGTTATGAGAAACCCGTCTCTTCGAAGCTGCAGAGAATTAGACCCCAACATTCCCAAAAGAAACGCTGTGGGATAGAGCCATGGATAGCTACCATACTCCTTCATGTAGAGATACCTCAGAAATTTTTTCTGAACCCTCTCCAGCATAAGGGAATATCTCGCCTCGTGCGGACTCCATATCACAGAACCACTTTCGAGTCTGCTCCGAACCAATGAATTGTATAGTACTCTGAGCACATTGGGATCTCTGAAAACCCTTCCGGTCCGAATTATGAAGCCCAACATCTTCAGCGCAATGCCACAAATTCTCTCAACATGAGCATGAAAGGTTAACCTACTCTCATAGATGACCCCGAGATCTTTCATAGTGGATACATGTGCCAACTGCTGGTTATTCATCGTGTATCTATGATATATAGTTCTCCGTGCTCTCGTAAAAGATAACATTACGCACTTAGAGACATTGAATTTCATATGATTACTGTGACTCCAGGTAACAATATTATTAATATCCGACTGAAGGCGTAGACAGTCGTCAGGATTATTTATGTCTAGGAATAATTTCAGGTCATCGGCAAATAAAAGAAATCGCGAGAAGTTTATTACCTTCGCAATATCGTTTATGAATATAGTGAAGAGGAGTGGGCCAAGGTTCGAACCCTGTGGTACCCCTGAATAAACAAAAAAAGGTTCCGATTGAAAAATTCCGTACGAGACGAATTGTTTCCTCCCCTCAAGGTAACTAGTGAAAAGCATAATAAGTTGAGAAGAGAAACCAATTTGAGATAGCTTTGCTATAAGAATGTCATGGTTCACAGTATCAAATGCCTTTGAGAAGTCATTATATGAACAGTCAACTTGGTGACCATTGTCCAAGGCCCTTGTTATGTACTCTGTGAAGACTATGAGATTTGTTTCAGTAGAGCGCCCCTTCCTGAACCCATGTTGTTCTGTTATAATATATGGGTCAACTCTGGGAAATATCAATTTATGTAGAATAGATTCGAATAGCTTGGCTGGAGCCGACAGTATTGCTACAGGTCTGTAGTTTTCGACTGACTCTTTTGTTCCGCTCTTGAAGATAGGACTGATCCTAGAAACTTTCCAGAGATCAGGAAAAGTATTTGTACTTAACGATAGGTTAAATAAAAAGTACAGCGGATATATTAAGAGCTCAGAGCAGCCTTTAAAGAAGAAGATGGGAAGAAAATCCGGACCAACCGAGTGCGAATTCTTCATTGCTTTGATGGATGATTTAATATCATTTGTGTCTATGTTAGATATGTCAAAGCTATGAGCGCACTTAC
This sequence comes from Lepidostoma basale, assembly GCA_022606425.2. Lineage (NCBI taxonomy): Eukaryota > Metazoa > Arthropoda > Insecta > Trichoptera > Lepidostomatidae > Lepidostoma > Lepidostoma basale. The sequence continues at coordinate 54,560 of JAHDVF020000625.1, read as the reverse complement.
TGGTATTTGAACCGGTCGCTGAATTTAAATTAAGCCGCGGGGGAATATTGCTATAGACAGATTGAAAGTGCTTAGCGAATGCGTTCGCTATGTTTGCGCCCTCAACCTCTCTATCCCCATGCATCATGGTATTTAGGATGCCACCGTCTTTACGTAGGCTTTTTATGTAGTTCCAGAAAGTCCCGGGGTCATTCATAAGATCGCCCTCAATGGTGCTTACATATGCTCGAAAGGCTGACCGAACATTCCGTCTCACCACCGAGCGGTGCTTACTGAAAAGTTCATACTCATCCCGAGAGCCAGTGGCCTTCCACTTCACATGATGTGCATGTTTGATCTTAATTTCCGCGATGATTTCCCTAGAAAACCACCTCGGATATCTCCGTCCACCATTGCTCACGCGTTTTCTGGGAAAGCACATATCAAATAAACTGTAAATCACACTATAAAAATATTGTAAGGCATCATTTACGGAGGACAAGTTGTACAGGTCACTCCAGTCAAGTTGAGTCATCAGCTGGTATAGCTTCAGAAAATCACCCCGACTGAAGTTCCATCCCCTGAAGATTTCATCATGCCGCGGTACTCTGGTTATATTAGGATTATTTTTACCAGAGCACTCAAACTCCAATGCGGGATGATAATTATCCTCAGGTACTAATGGAGACACTGATCTAGAAACTTGCAATTTGATATTGCTCAAAATCAAGTCCAAGGTTCTGAAATCAGAATTCAAAATGCCATTGTGCTGCGCAAGCCCAAAGACCGCGCATAGGTACTCCAAGTCTTGCTGGACATTGTCGATCCCATGAGCGGAGTGTAGGTTAAAGTCGCCCATCACGATGACATTTTTACCTCCGACCAGATTGAAATTTGTATGCATCGCATCAAAGAAATGTTTATAGACTACCCAATTAGACCCCGGAGGAATGTATGTTACACAAATAAAAATTATATTTCTAAGTCCAGTCAGTTTTACCCATATGTCCTCATTGATTGATTCAAGATTTGAGACACGCTCAGCCCTCAGCGCATCCCTCCTCTCAATCGCCAATAAGCAACCGCCACCGCGAGTGCGGCTGCCACTGTTTTCCCGATCTCTACGAAACACATAGTAGTTCTCTGTATCAAAAAGCTCCGAGGAGATGACGCTCGAATTCAGCCAAGTCTCGGTGAGAGCGATTACGTTAGCATCACTCACCGAAACATTGGAGAAAAATTTCGCGCATTTCGTTCTCAATCCACGAACATTCTGATACAGGAAGGATACGTGATTTGGCGAACCGAGTCAGCTGGCTCTCGGAAGTCGCGGAGCCGAAACAGCGGTCTGCCACTCCTTGATGAAGGAACGGCGAGGCCAGTGCTTAGGCTCTAGAACCTCCGAGATAACCGAACTCGGTATTCCGACTTTAAACGATGCATAGGAACTTCCTTCCTAGCGACGAATGTTGTTAACCAACAGTCTTCATAAAACGTTTGCGAAGGGAAGGGAAAATATTTAGAGGGCAAGTTGCGAGACAGATAATGAAGTGGCAGCGTTGTTGTATCGGTCGGATTGGTTCAAATGAGCCGGATCCATTACTAATATGTAGTGTTGAAGTAAATTAATATAAAATTAATTAATTCAGGAAGATGTAGAAATTTTTAGGAATCAAACATATTTGATTCACTCATATCGAGGTAATTTTAAATACTTTTGGCCTCTTTTCAGAATAAAAATGGCGATTATACGCTTTTATACATCTCCAGCATTTAGTAACCACAAGAGTAAAGAAGTTTTAACCAAACTGATTCTCATTGATAAGCGCATAAAAGAAATACAATCAGAAATGTGCTATCACATTGAACTGGAGAAGGGCTGCGACACCCTGGCTGACCAGCAGATAGTCACTCTGCAGTGGTTGCTGACTTCCCCGCTGTATCCGAATAGCTTGAAGCCGGAAACCGTGTTCGGCCACTTGGAGGACCATCAGACTGTGATTGAATGTGGCCCGAGGTCAGTACTAATTCCATCGGCTCATCAGGAGCAAACCTCACATTAACAATCAATTGTTCTTCAGCGAAAGCAAATTAACGTTTCAGATTTAATTTTTCTACTCCCGATTCAAGTAATTCTGTTCAAATATGTCAAAACGTCGGCTTGAAAGACATTAAAAGAGTAGAGGTCTCCAAGCGTTATCTGATATCATTGGAAAAGGGTGGCCTATTTTCGCCGGAGCTTTTAGAATCGCTGTCCAGCAATCTGCACGACCGGATGACCCAATGTGTCTACACAGAAGACAACTTACCAGTGAAGAGTTTTGACGAAGGATTGCCCAAAGACTTGGAGCCGTGGTTTTATGTTCCAATCCTTAAAAACGGAAAGGACGCTCTACAAGAAGTGAACAAGAAACTAGGTAAACTTGGACAAATTAGATTGCTTGCATGAGGCGACCCAAGTAGCTGTGGTAAGTAACACGTGCAGAGTGTCGTTGCAGGCTTGGCGTTTGATGATTGGGACATAGAGTTCTACACAGACCTGTTCCGAAACAAGCTCCGCAGGGACCCCACCAGCGTGGAGTGCTTCGACCTCGCACAGAGCAACAGCGAACATTCTAGACATTGGTTTTTCAAGGTAGTGTCATTTGTTTCTCCTACTCAAGGCTGCAATTTTGTTATGGAATTAGTGTAAATTTGGTATCATTCTAATCAGGGGAAACTCGTTGTGGACGGTGAAGAATATGAAGAATCCTTGATTGATATGATTATGAACACCCAAGAGACTTCAAACAACAACAACGTGATAAAGTTCGGAGACAACAGTAGGTGAGTTACGAATCTACATTTTGTACCGGCTTACTTCCTAGGACTTATGACTTGAGAACCTACGAGCCTTGCTTTTAGCGCAATACTCGGATTCGCTCATATGAAGATAAAGCCGTCCAGCATCACGGGACCTTCGCGTATGGTGTGGGAACGCGTGGAGTCAGACATCATCTTCACAGCCGAGACCCACAACATGCCCACGGCCGTGGCCCCCTTCAGTGGCGCCACCACCGGCACCGGCGGCCGCCTGCGGGACGTGCAGGCCGTGGGGCGCGGGGGGCACCCGGTGGCCGGGACCGCCGGCTACTGCGTGGGGAACCTCCGGATCCCGGGCTACCATTTACCCTGGGAAGACAACGATTGGAAGTATCCGGAAAACTTTGCTTCGCCTTTGGAAATAATAATCGAAGCTAGTAATGGTGCTTCTGATTATGGAAATAAATTTGGAGAACCTGTCATCACTGGCTTTGTGCAATCATATGGCCTGGAGAATGTAGAAAAGGAGAGAGAAGAGTTTGTGAAACCAATTATGTTCAGCGGAGGAATCGGCTACATGCCGCATGATATGATCTACAAAGCCCGGCCTGTACCGGGTGAGTTTCTATTATATTTCAAACATGTATTAGGTGTATAACTTTGCTTCCGCCGTTTTTTTCCGAAATTCGAGGCTTTATCGTAAAAAACTGGTTATACATTTATGATTCAAAGTATTGTCCATCGCTGGCCACTACTTTCTCCCATCTTTCGGGCAGCATACGAATCCCGCGTTGAAAAAACTGGTCATCTTTTGAAGCGATCCACGAATCGATCCAATGTTTTACTTCTTCATAAGACCGGAAGTGCTGGTCAGCTAGGCCGTGTGCCATTGATCGAAACAAGTGATAGTCCGAGGGAGTCTGGAGAATACAGCGGGTGGGGTAGGACTTCCCATTTCAAAGTTTCCAAGCATGTCTTGACCACTTTCGCAACATGGGGTCGAGCATTGTCATGCTGTAAAATCACTTTATCATATCTCTCGTTGTATTGCGGCCGTTTGTCTTTCAATGCTCGGCTCAAACGCATTAATTGCGTTCGATAACGATCGCCTGTGATTGTTTCAGTCGGTTTTAACAACTCATAATACACTACGCCGAGCTGGTCCCACCAAATACTGAACATAACCTTGGAACCGTGAATATTCGGTTTGGCCGTCGACGTGGAAGCATGGCCGGGATATCCCCATGATTTTCTGCGCTTGGGATTATCGTAATGAACCCATTTCTCGTCCCCAGTCACAATGCGATGCAGAAATCCCTTCCGTCTTTGCCTTGCAAGCAGCTGTTCACAAACACACAAACGCCGTTCAACATCTCTCGGCTTCAACTCGTACGGCACCCAATTTCCTTGTTTCTGAATCATTCCCATGACTTTCAGGCGTTTTGAAATGGCTGGTTGCGTCACTCCCAATGATCCTGCCAATTCTTGTTGCGTTTGACACGAGTCTTGATCAAGTAATGCCTCCAATTCTGCATCTTCGAAAACCTTCTCTCTTCCACCGCCATGCTGGTCTTCGACGTTAAAATCACCGTTCTTGAAGCGTTGAAACCACTCTCGGCACGTTCTTTCACTAATAGCGGCCTCACCATAGGTATTTGAGAGCATTCGATGAGCCTCAGCTGCAGATTTCTTCATATTAAAGCATAAAATTAAAACCTCCCGCAAATGACGAGAATTTGGCTCGTAAGCTGACATGTTTAATCGGGAATAACTTTATGATGCAGACACAAATCGACTAATATTTCGATGGCGTTATGTTTACAAATACTTAAGCTTATTGTATGACATCTATGATCTATTTATTCCAACTACCACTTACCGCTACTGCCATCTATTGCAAAACGGCGGAAGCAAAGTTATACACCCAATAACATATTAGGCCTGCAGCTTGCATCCCTCGCACAACTTACCTGCTGACCCCGCAGGTAACTTGCTGGTGAAGCTGGGCGGGCCTGTGTACCGCATCGGCGTAGGGGGTGGAGCTGCGTCCTCGGTGGCGGTGCAGGGAGCTGGCGCGGAGGAGGGGGAGACGGCCCGGCGGGCGGCGCTGGACTTCGGGGCCGTGCAGAGGGGGGACGCCGAGATGGGGAACCGCCTCAACAGGACTGTGCGCGCGTGCCTCGAGGCCTCCACCAATCCCATCCTCTGTAAATATCTTCACTTGCTTGGTTCATACCTTCTACTTATAATACAAAACTTTTTATTGTCAGATGTTTCTGAATGTTTTTTTTTTAGCTATTCATGATCAAGGCGCAGGTGGAAATGGAAATGTACTGAAGGAGCTGGTTGAACCTTTGGGAGCCGTGGTGTACACACAACAGTTCCAACTCGGAGACCCCACCATCTCCGTACTGGAGCTGTGGGGCGCCGAGTACCAGGAGAACAATGCCTTACTCTGTGACCAGGGCCACCGGAAACTCTTGGAAGGTTAACGGAAACTCTTATTAATGCCAGCATAATTTTGTTGCCAGTGGCGGTTCTACCATAGAACCCCAAAAGCCTGGCTTGCGTAAGAAATTATAAATCTAAATGATTTATCGCGAGTTTGAGTCGCTCTGAATAAAGAATAAAAATATTTCACGGGCGTCTTAATAACACACACGTGTTCTACTCTATGTGTGTATATTGTGTCTTTCAATGCTAAGGCCGGCGAAAATACAAAAACACTTACGTGTGTATATTGCGTCTCTCTCATCTTGATACAATGCCAAACAGCTTCATATCGGGTTTGCAATCCGCTCTTCATTCCTAGGCTAAGTTGGGGGTATATTCGCTAGAATTCAAGACATCAGCTTTCAACATGAGTTAGCTACGATTGGCATTCAATTTAATGGTCTGATTTTTTTCATTTGTCGTCTGTTACGTGGGAGTTGATTTATTAACAAATAAACTGCTGTATTTTACGTTTCGGTGTAAACATATTAAAAAATATATTGAACCGTGATATTTATATTCTTATTAATTATTTAACTTTTCGCAAATAGTGTCGGTAACATAATAGTAGTTGGACTTGGATTCAGCTCTATTGGCTATTCCTCTTGTGTGTCAAGATTAGTGGATATTCTCTGCCACCTTGCCCAGCAAGGGTTATCTTTTTGTGGCCACTGGTAACTTTTTAGAGCTTCTGTCTTTGCTCTCAAATTATCATAATGAATGCTCATATACAATTGGATATAAAGAATGCAACATTTGTTTGTCATTATTGATGAAACTTCAACAATCAATGTTCGCAACAAAGAGACAGCATTCATGATAGAGTTTTTTTTCTGAAAATTGTTCTGCGGGTACACCTTGGACTGCGGATTATCTTGGACTTCGTAAATAATCATAACTGCACAAAACAAAAGTTTCTTAAAGCTATGACGGAGCCAGCGTAATGTCTGGCATACGAAATGGAGTTCAACAAAAAATTAAGTAGAATAGTAGAATTGGGAAAGTTACTTAGTTTTTTTTTCTGTTCTTCAAACACTTGTGAACTTTTTCAGCAATATGTAGTACGAAATAAACCCGCAGGGCACATTCTTCGCATATTATAAATAACCTTACTGGTTAACCTTAGGCACGCCACTGGTTGGGGCTATCCTTTCTGTTATCATAAAATTGTGACGTTTAGTTATTTATAGAATTCTTTAGTATGCTGCCGCACTGCTGTGCTGATGACCAGATGACCATATATTATTATATTTAATTGCTCTTCTAAGCTAAATCTGCATTCAATGTGACCGCCAAGCTCATAAAGGTGTGCCGAAGAGTTCTCACATAACACAACACAGAAATAATACAATATTTACAAGCTCTGCTGGACATTGGCGTTGTATGGAATGGCACCAGCTTGTATGTATATCCTAACTCTGCACAACCAAAAGCCTGAGATTGTCTGTCCTATCCTCGTACTAAATATGCATATTAACTTTATATATCATCCAATTTATTACACCTTCAGATATTTGCAACCGAGAAAGATGTCCGGTGTCCTTCGTTGGTGAAGTCACAAGCGACGGGAATGTCAAGTTGGTAGAAGGCACTATGGATGCTTCGGAATATCTCAAAGTTGATGAAAATCTACCATTCAATCTCAATTTAGAAGCGGTTTTAGGTAAATCAATATTACTTTATCGCATTCTGTGCCTGCATAGCATCCCGCAAGACACAAGTTTTATGATTTCTTTTAGGTAACATGCCGAAGAAAACATTTCAGCTGTCAAACAAGCTTGTTCGAGTGGAGCCCCTGGCCTTACCGTCATCTCTGTCCGTCCAAGATGCTCTAGACAGAGTTCTTAGATTGGTTTCAGTGGGCAGTAAAAGATACCTCACAAATAAGGTACATTGATTAATTTATCTATCAACCCTTTGGTTGCCGGCACTTTTGGGATTACTCACCAAACATGGTGATAGGAAATAAAAAATATCCTGAATTGTTCTGACAATTGTGTAAAAATCTATAAAGGAGAACAATTTGGTATTGTCAATTGTGAATATTTCACAGGTTGCAACTAGTCCTTTCTAATTACCATACTTCAACTTATGTTTCTCAAACTGTGAACCATGCAATACTCATGTTTGTAATGTTTTCCGGAAAAGGGGTGTGAAGGAAGATTAATCCCGCACCACAGATTAACAATTAACGCCTGCACAAATACCTTTTTGCACTACACCTAGAGACAGAAACCCCATCCTGTGTGTATTATGTATACAGACAAGGGCTCTCTCGGCCAGGCACCTACCACTTGATCAACACTTGGGACATAGGAGGTGTGTTCAGAAAATAACGGGAATTTTTAAATTTCGCGGGTTTGGAGTGTCCGATTGTAATTTTTTTATTATTATGTTGGTATACATGCCCCTGAAGTATGTTAAAATTTTCAGCTGTATTCATTGTTTACTTTGTCTGTGGCAGCAGCTAAGGTTAGACGTGTTTTATGAGCTCGGCGATTTTCATTTGTTAAAAAAATGGATCAAAGAATTTGTATCAAATTTTGTGTATAAAATGAAATAAAGTGTAACAAAGAAATGTTAACAAAGGCCTATGGTGAGTCTGCTATGAGTTTACAAGAGTTTACAAGTGGTATAAGCGTTTCTAAGATGGCTGTGAAGACGTTGAAGATGACGAACGGCCCGGACGTCCCAGCACATCAACAACCGATGAAAACGTGGAAAAAGTGAATAAAATGGTTATGAACGATCACCGAATCACAATCAGGGAAGTCGCTGATGATGTTGGCATATCGATTGGCGCATGCCATGAAATTTTTCCAAATGTTTTGGGTATGAAACGTGTTATAACAGGTGACGAAACATGGGTTTACAGATATGACGTTGAAACTAAGGCTCAATTGTCCCAGTGGAGGCATTCTGGATCGCCAAGACCGAAAAAGGAAGGTGATGCTCACTGTGTTCTTTGATTTTAATGGCATAATGCATCTTGAATTCTCAAACGGTCAATAAGGAGTACTACCTACAAGTTCAACGCCGTTTGCGTGAAGCAATCTGAAAAAAACGCCCGGATTTGTGGCAAAACAATTCATGGGATTTGCACCACAATAATGCACCTGCTCACACTTGATTGCCAGTTCGTGAATTTTTTGCCAAAAACAATACTATTACGATGCCCCATATTCGCCAGACATGGCTCCGTTTGACTTTTTCCTATTTCCAAGAATAAAGAGAACCTTAAAGGACCATCGTTTTACAAGCATAGATGACATTAAAAGCGCATCGCTGAAAGAGCTACAGGCTATCCCAAAGATCGAGTTTAAGAAGTGTTTCGAGAATTGGAAGAAGCGCTGGCACAAGTGCATAATATCTAATGGGGACTATTTTGAAGGCGACAACATTAATGTAGACAAATAATTTTTTTTTTCAAAAAACGAAAATTCCCATTATTTTCTGGACACACATCGTAAATAGTTACCCATAATCTTTATTTCCTCGCGCACATTCGTAGGTTGATCGCTGTGTCACAGGCTTGGTGGCCCAGCAGCAGTGCGTGGGGCCGTTGCACACGCCCCTGGCAGACTGCGGGGTCATCGCTCTCTCGCAGGAGGGCCGGGTGGGGGCGGCCACCTCCCTGGGGACGCAGTCGCTCAAGGGGCGCGCGGACCCCGCCGCGGGCGCCCGCCTGTCTGTGGGGGAGGCTCTCACCAACCTGGTATGTGATGTGGCTCGCAGCGCGGCACTCGGCTCGTGCGTTCCCATTGTTCCGCTCTGACCTTGTATTATTCTGCTCGAGGTGTTTGCTGGGATAAGCTCGTTGGGCGACGTGAAATGCTCCGGGAACTGGATGTGGAGCGGCAAGACAGGCCGGGAAGGCGGACAGCTGGCCGTCGCATGCCGGGCCATGTGCACCCTCATGGCGCAGCTCGGAATTGCGGTTGATGGAGGGAAGGATTCCCTGTCAATGGCAGCTCGAGTTGGAAGCCAAAGAGGTTAAAATAATGTTTATCCGCAACATATTGTAAGTAATAAAAAAGCAAAAGATTCAGTTTTATCATTGTGTATTTTTACTTTAGTGAATTCTCCCGGCACTCTGGTGGTGTCCGCGTACGCTCCCTGTCCTGACATCACTGTGAAAGTTGAACCGTATCTAAAACAAAATGGTTCTACTTTAATTTGGGTGCCAATTTCTCCAGGAAAGTACAGGTACATTTTCATGATACGTGATTTTGATATACAGTTGTAAAAAGTCCTTGTTTTGTATAGTACGTTATGTACCCTGCGTGTTAACTTAGTGATAAGCACAACCATAATTATCTTTATTTGTTAGGTTAGGAGGAACCGCTCTGGCTCAGTGCTTCAAGCAGCACGGAGACAGCTGTCCGGATGTGGATGATGCCCGAGCTCTGAAGAACGTTTTTATTATTACTCAAAGATTACTCAAAGGTATGCAAACCTTTCCAAAAACTTCCCTTCTAATTGTCTCTATGTTGCGGACGCTCGGATACTTTGTTGATCTTTTTATTAACAGAGGGGAGAATTGTTTCCGGACACGACATCAGCGACGGAGGCTTAGTCACGTGTCTTCTAGAAATGGCTTTTGCTGGTTTGCGCGGAATACAAATAAATGTGAGTCTCCCTGGCGTGGGCTGCATGGAAGCTCTGTTCTCCGAGGAGCTCGGGCTCGTGTTGGAAGTGGCTGGAGCAGACGTCGCCTACTGCTCGCAACTTTATTCTGCTGCGAATATTCAGTGCCGTGTCATTGGGTCTACATCAGGCGTGGGGATGGAGTCTTCCATTCGGATTGTCTTCAACGGGCAAGCTGTGCTCCACTCGCAGCTCTATCCTCTCCTCAGACTGTGGGAGGAGACGAGCTTCCAGCTGGAGCTGTTGCAGGCTAACCCGGAGTGTGTCCGCCAGGAGTGGGAAGGTAAGGTCATTTGATAATACCTTAGCATGGCGAAACATGTCATCTTTATGTTCAGGATGGTTATCTTTGACAGCGTCACCACACACTGTTTCGTCTCCCAGCATGCAGAACCAACCTGCTTCTGGTGATGCTGGCGGGGAGAGCAATCAAACTGCTGAACATGTCTTGACTTTGGAGAGTATCTTGCATTCCTAATGTTGCGAACCATCTCACATGCGTTCCTGGTATTATATTTATTATATTTTACCTGTAGATGCCTTAAACTATAATTGTGGTTTGTAATATCTTTAGAGAAAATAAACTGATTTGCTGATGCTTTCATTAATATTAATTATTTAATATGAAGTTTTACTTGAACAATGTCAAGAAACAATAAACTAATAGAATATGTATTTTTAAGGTCTTCAGTACAGGAAGGGACCGACATATAAGGTTAATTTTGAATCTGAAATTCTTCTACAAAAGTCTACGGCTCCAATTCGAGTTGCAGTTGTGAGAGAGGAAGGTCAGTATCATTTTGAATATTTCCGTTGTTTCTTGGCTTTCTGTTATCTTTTCTAAAACTCTCTCTCTCTCTTCTCTCTTTAGGGTCAAATGGGGACCGCGAAATGATGGCTGCGCTGATGAGGGCAGAGTTTGAGGTGTACGACATCACCATGTACGATCTGCTAAACGACATGATTACGTTGGACCGCTTCCGGGGCCTGGTGTTCCCGGGGGGATTTAGCTACGCGGGTAACTCTTATATTTTATTATTCTTGTGCGTCTGTCATGTCTGTCTTGTCTGTCAGAATATGAATTTAGACGACTCCATTCCAGACACGCTGGGGTCGGCCAAGGGCTGGGCGGCCAGTATCCTGTTCAACCCGAAGCTCAGCGCCCAGTTTGATCATTTTGCAAATACACGCAAGAATACTTTTTCCCTTGGAGTTTGCAATGGCTGCCAATTAATGGCTCTTTTGGGTTGGCTGGACACCCAGGAGATGTCGGGGCACCACGGCCACGGGGCGAGGGAGACGGAAATATTTCTCCATCACAATAAATCTGAAAGGTATTCCATCTTGGTTGCATGCATCCCGTCTTGTTTCTCCTCCCATCTTGTTTCATCTACGGCGTGTACTCCGTTGCTCTCCGTATCTCCGCAGATTCGAATGTCGCTGGTCGTGCGTGTCCATCTCGGAGAAGGGGGGCTGCCCGGTGTGGCTGGCGGGGATGCAGGGAGCCCAGCTGGGGGTGTGGGTCGCCCACGGTGAAGGCCGCTTCTCCTTCAAAGATCCACTCGCTCTGCAGAGGTTGAGTGCCAATGGACAGATCTGCTTGCAGTACGTGAACGACGATGGCGAGCCAACTGAAACGTATCCCCTGAACCCCAATGGAAGTCCGCGTAAGTATTGCACTGAGAAAATGTTAACTATTCTCTCGGATTAAGGAATCACACGTACATGGTCACAGTGTACACCAATTGTTTGCTTAAGGGGTAAAACAAATATGTTATTGGCCATGCATTTATTTTAACGTGGCATATTGCTAAGTATCTTTTATAGTCAGGCCAACCAACAACCAATTAGTGGTTCTTGTTTTCTTAAATACCGATAGCTGTTGGTTTGTATATGGCAATTGTGCTATTTGGAGCTGCCAGGGACAGAGACGCAGAGCATACTATTTCCTCTTTATTCTTCCTGCAGCAGATAATTAGGTACTGCGATGGTTAATACATGTTGACTTGCATATGACGCCTGTCCGCAGGCGGAGTGGCGGGCGTGTGCTCGCGGGACGGGCGGCACCTGGCCGTGATGCCGCACCCGGAGCGCTGCGCCCTGCGCTGGCAGTGCGCCTACTTGCCCCCCTCCCCCTCTGACGAGGGCAATGACCCCCTCGCCTCTCCGTGGCAGAGAATGTTTTACAATGCTAATGTCTGGGCCAGTAGTAATAAGTAGTTCTTCGGTGCTTAATTCTCTGCGAACTTGGGTATCTTTATCTTGGTATCCTCTTCTTCCCCTGAACATAGTAAACATGCTTTAACTTTAGGTTAGTTCTTTCAGTACTACTTGTACTTGTATTTTCATTAAATACACACTTTTATAATAAAAAACATATTTTTATATTCAGCTGTTTTTTTCTTCTTCTTATTTTTGCCGTTGAAAAGCGTGTTGTATGTAGATGGAACTGCGATCACCATTGGTAACAACACCATATCTGGAGTAGGGAACTGGTAAATGGTCTCGAAGCAAATTGAATTTCAAAGCAGGATGATGAAAATTCTCCTTCGAAAAACAGATAGCGGAACTGCATCGGACAAGTCTCAAGACCGACACAGGAAGAGGCAAGTACAGATTGAAATCACCCAATACAATGGCAGCTTATCCCCATTTCTAGTGGAAGTTATAAAGAACTAAATATAAATAGAAACACTAGTGTTAGTAATAATGTAGTAATCTTATCGATTTTGTATTGAAAATTTTGAGAAAAAAGCCTTCAAATATTTCACTTCAGCTTATATTAGGGGTACCCGTAAGTAATGTCGTTTTTTTCGATGCCCCATCTTTAAATGCTGTCTATAATAGTAGACTTGTCTTCAGATAAGAATGCCAACGCCAATAGGGTGACCATATTGTGAAAGTATATAGTGTATTTAAAATTTGATTTTAAATTACGATTTGCAATCAAAGAATGTTTAAAAAAAAACATTCGATTTATTTACACATTTAAGAGGATACCAGGTCACGTGATCAAACCTGCTTCTCCATACAATCGTATTACTCGATGTTCTCCCTGGAATTTAACATTAGAGCAATGATTTTTTCACACGTTTTAGATGTCGACCAGATGCATGTTTGAATCGTCTTATTTTTGATATTTTATAAGGAGGCATATATAAAGGAGATGAATAAGATTTTTTTTAAATAAGACGATACGACAAGCATATGGATTCCACAAAATGCCTCCAAGCGATCGGCCGCGTCATATCGCGCATCCTCCTAAGTCAGGTCCACGTCCCTCAGCTCTGACGCAAACTGCTTGTCAACAGTGGGCATCCAGGACGCCGAGAACTTGATGCCCCGTAAAATAGGAAACACAAAATAAAAATTTATTACAAATACTTAAAAAAAAAAACCTTATATGGAAATAAATATAGTTTATTTTATTTTAACCATCGCGTTGCCATGTGGTCAATTGAGTTTCCACTGCCAATTTAAAGTTGATTTTCTTAAAACCTATGGACCCTAATATTATAAAAAAAATTGTAATCCTCCATTGAAGTGTTCTCAATATTTCGTAATAAAAAAGCAAAAAATTACTTCCTTCATCCCAAAAAAAAATATTTTCTAAGACTGCCCTCACCTTCATTCGTGTTAAGGTAGAATTTGTTTTGCTAATATTTACAACTTTATCAAAAGTGACAAATACTTACTCGCTGTTTTGAACGTATTATAAATTATATCTTTGGCCTTTTCAATATGTACGAATTAATACCGACTGTGGACGGAAACGCAGGACGCAACTTAATAATATCAGAACTGTGAAAATATTAACACTTTACCCAAAGGGACAAATATTAATACGTACTCGTTGTCTTGAACGTACTATACATTTTGCCTAGGTGCCTTTAGTGGGCCGCGCCGCGCGGCGCTTGTTTATACCTGATTTTAGTCGATCGTATGCCGTGACGCATTCCATATCAGAAATCGCATGGTTCCAGAAAAAAATTAATAATGATATATTTTTCAAATAATCCATGTATGTTATAGATATCGATCTATTCCTAATGAAATTCCCTACAAGATGACATAAATTAAATTTTGATTCATCGAGTCATATGCTTGATATTTAGATAAAGTTAGCGGTAAACTGAACTTACCACATGGGAGCGAGCGTTTTGTTTTGAACACGGTACGTTAAGGGTTATAACAATGGGGTGATATTTGAATACAATATTTTATATTTACCTATATAATAGTAATCTACTCGTAAATAGCGCCCTTGAGATGATTAATTCATAAAAATGGCGCTTTATAAATTATCCAAATTATTATTATTATTATTATATAATAATTCTGAGAAAACGGTAAATACAAATTTAAAATACATAAAATTCGATTAAGGAGTAAGTAATAGGTAAACAAAAACCCACAGTTGATAAAATGAATATACAGGTATTAGTCAAAATAGTTAATTACCCATATTAGGTTCATCATCATCATCATCAGCCGTCTGTCATCCACTGCTGAATGTAGGCCTCTCCCAAAGCCCTCCACCGCCCCCTATCCATTGCCGCTCCCATCCATCCATGTCCAGCAATCCTCTTCAGATCGTCGGTCCAGCGGGCAGGGGGACGTCCAACTCTACGGAATCCTGTACGCGGTCTCACTCCAGAACCCGTCTTCCCCATCGGCTGTCGGTTCTCCGACAGATATGGCCAGCCCACCGCCACTTCAGCCCGCCTATCCGTAGAGCCACCTCAGTCACCTTGGTTTGTTGTCGAATAAATTCGTTTCTAAATCTATCCCTCAAGGTTATTCCAAGCATGGCTCTTTCCATGGCGCGCTGGGCAACCTTGAATCTGTAGACTAGACCTTTTGTCAATGTCCACGTCTCGGCTCCGTATGTTATGACTTGAGGCATTGTGGTATTTTGGAAGTGAAAACATGACGTAATTTCCCAAGTTGATATAAATTAATTATTTTATTTTTCTTTGTAAACTAAGCATTTTAAGAATACAATACAGACTTTATATTTAAATTAAAATTCCTAGTAAATTAGATACATTGTTTGTTGTGTTTTTGGGTAACACCGTGTGATAACTCCTTCTCGACCGACGTTTCGGAGATCGTTGCAGTCTCCATCTTCAGGGTAATGAATGTGATATGTGTTGTGTCTGCTAAGGTACTTCACCGTTGTACCGTGTCGCCGGCAGTGTGTACGTGTGAGACAAAGGTTCCCCGAAGTAGCTGGCACAGGGGGCATTCCGGAGCGGTATGTCGCCGGCAGTGGGTTATTCCCCGAATTAGCTAAGGGTGGTGTGTCACCGGGCGGCGCGCGCCTCAGTCGGGCGGGTTGTATATTGTGTAGTAGCGGATACCACGCGGGTTTAAGGCGGAGGCCGTCGTCTCTGTTGATGTTTTGCGGGTGTTGATAAATTTCAATTACCTCGCTGATGAGACGTGCACGTTGGCTCCTCGGTCTGTCTAGTACTGAGGGCTCAAAATTGAAACGATGACCGGTGTCCACGAAGTGTTCGGCGAGAGCAGATTTGTCGGGATAGCCGAGTCTGCAAGCACTTTCGTGTTCACTGGTTCGCTTTTTTTATCGTGCGGGCCGTTTGTCCCACGTATACTTTGTCACAGCCGAGGCAATCCAATTTATACACTCCGTCCGTCTCTAGAGGGTATTTGTCTTTTGCAGAGCGGATAACATGTCCGACCTTTGTTGTTGCCCCGTATACAGTTTTAATCTCGTGCCTCCGCAGGATCTTGGATATCTTGTCCGTGACTCCTTTTATGTATGGCAAAAAGGCCAAGGATTTTGTTGGTATCTCCTCTTTGTCTCCGCGTGGGGCCTGTGCTCTTTTAATAACACGTTGGATATTAAGATTGCTATATCCGTTGCACTGCAGAGCCTCAGTGAGGGTTCGCAGTTCACCCTTCACAGAGGACTCCTCGCTAATACGGATAGCTCTAGTTACCAACGTGTTAATCAGGCCCCTGTTCTGCGCTGGATGATGGTTGGAGTCAGCGTGCAAGTATCGCTGCGTGTGAGAAGGTTTCCTGTATACGGTGTGCCCCAGCCTCCCATCTTTCCTTCTCCTCACTTCTACATCAAGGAATGGCAGGATGCCGCTCTTTTCAATTTCGACGGTAAAATTAATGAGAGGGTGCAAATTATTTAAGTGCGCCAAGAAGACGTCCAACTCGTTCTTGCCGTGTGGCCAGATAGCAAAGACAACATCAACGTATCTAAGCCATACTTTGGGAGTTAGGGACGCCGTGTCTAGTGCCGTATCTTCAAATAATGTTAATATAACAAAATTATAAGTAAAAGTAATCTTAAAAATAACAATTACTCATCACAATCCGATGTATCATCACTTTCGTCATTTGACACATTAAAAAATAAATGATCATTATCGGTGAGGTCATCAAATGCAATGTCCCTTTCCCAATATTCATCTTCGTTTTTGCATGCATGCCTGCAGACGTTATCCCACTCAACACTGGTGATTGATGCTATTTTTTCTTTGACCAATTTTTCAACGGAACTTAACGTCATGTCCACATTTCTGGATGCTCATGCCCCTTTATCATTGACCAAATGTTCTCAATCGGGTTAAGGTCTGGGTGATAAGGCGGAAGCCTTAATACGTCATGACCATGTTCGGTGAATAGCTTATCGACAGCGAATTCCTTGAAAATGTTTTTATGTAAACATATTAGCCGATACAATTCAGGTTTAAGTATGTGACTCGAAAAATTAATACCCTTTCGAGTCAACCACTGAATCATATCGGCCTTCTTAGAATTAGATGTCGGTGCTGGATTGACCAACTTATTGTGGTATGACGCATTATCAATTATCACGACAGACCTAGGTTCCATATTAGGGATTAATTTTTCAGTCAACCATTTTTGATAATTGGCAAAGTTCATATCATCGCGGTAATCACCAGTCTTTTGGTGGGATTTATACATTAGTAGGGCATCAGGTATGAAACCCTCTTTGCTGCCGGCATGTACAATAATGAAGCGGGATCCTTTGGATATTGGGATTTTCATACCTTCACCAGATTTGTCACTCCACGAAGTTGATGACACATGGGTTGTATGAATATAGGTTTCATCTGTATATGCTATCGGCCTATTTTCTTGGCGATACCTTCGTATCGCTCTCAAATACGATATCCGTTTAAAAATAATATCTGGCTTCTCGCGTAGAACTTTCAAGTTGTCCTGTGTCTTGCACCATTTGAATCCTATTCCACTCAAAATTCTTCGCAGCGTTGCCTCAGAACCATTGAAACCGATGGATTTTTGTAGAGAGGGCAATAACCTACCGGTTGTTGGTAATATTTTTTCTTTGATATGAAAATCATATACACACCTTCTTATTATGGATTCGTCAAAAGAATCGGGAGTATATTGACTCGACCGGTTTCTTTTCTTTTTTGGTGACGAAATAGCGTTTTCTTTCCCATCATTTTTTAATGATGACACTAATAATCTTATTGCTCTGGAGGAAATACCAGTAGCTGCTGAAACTTCATCAGTAAGACTTAATTTCTGGAAGAAAAAAAACATTCGATTATTATATGTATATAAAATAAGTAGGGTCTTTATATATAAAATATATGTTTTTGTTAAAATATGCTTTACAGGGTTATATAGCTAATATATTTGAGTGTATAACAAAGAACTTACGGTTTTGGAAGAGACACCAGCTACTGTAGCTGCCGAATCATCTTCAGTACGATTTGCCCTCTGATAAAATTCAACATTATATTATTAATATGAACACTTTATATCCAATAATATATTTGTATCATTTGTTTTATGTATATAAAAGTACTGATAAGACAATCGAGTGATTTTGTTAATCGAATGATTAGTAATTTTATCATTTTTAACAATCGAATGACTTATTCGATTATGTTTCTAATTCTAGAATGGCAGTGCCCAATGGTGTTCTTCTACCGACCCTTATGTATGGAAGCGAAGCATGGAACTGGCAAAGGAAGGATGAAAGTAGAATAAATGCAGTAGAAATGAGATCTCTTAGACGAATGTGTGGATATTCTGTGTATGATAGAGTGTCGAATGAAAATATAAGAAGTGAATGCGGTGCGAATGATGGTGTCATGAACAAAATAATGAAAGGATCATTAAGATGGTTTGGACATATGGAAAGAATGAATGAAGAAAGAATGGTAAAAAAATTATATGTTAATGATGTAAATGGTACCAGAAATAGAGGAAGACCGAGGTAAACGTGGCACGATCAAATAAATCAAATATTAAATGTCGGCCATGTGAGGAGTCAGAGAAATCAACGCGCGTGCATGACACGATGTATGAATGTTGAGGAAGCGAGAGAAATATTCAGGAAAGAAAGGTGTGGCAGTCCATTATTTCTGCCTACCCCTTCGGGGAGACGACGTGATGGTTAGTTAGTTAGTTAGTTTTCTAATTAAATAGGTACTTATTACAGATAGGTATTTATTTAATTAAGAACAATTTCTAATCATTCGATTCCGAAAATCATTTGATTATTAATTAATTATGTTTTCACTTAAATTATTTTAACATTTCTATTTAAATTAATATTTATTATATTAACATTTAATAATAACCTCCATCAACACTTCACGTTTATTCTGGAAATATTTAAAACGACTTCCTTCGTTTGTCCAGACAAAGGCCTCCTTTTTCCTAGTTTCGTAGGTGCATCCATAATGGTCACCGTATTTTTTTACGTATTTTTCTGGTACAATCTAACATGCGTCCATCTCAAAGGTTGGAATCGTACTGAGACCTGAGACTACTGAGGAATAGGGATGTGCGATCTGCTCACGAGTCGACTCAAAGATTCGAATCTTTTTGGTGAGCGGGTGAGCTATGATCCATAAAAAAAGAGCGGCAGCTCAATGATCCGCTGGGTGAATCGTATATTATTGCAATTCTTCTCGACAATTATCGAGTCGTCAAAATGTTGTTTGTCGAAAAATTGGGGACGGACGACTTTTTTTTTTTTTTTGCTCGTCAAATTTTTGGTCGAACAAAAAAAAAAAAGTCACCAATAATTTTTTTCGGTTATTGGAATCAAATTTTTGGTCGAGGAGCAAAAAAAAAAAAGGTCACCAATAATTTTTTTCGGTTATCGAAATCAAATTTTTTGGTCGAGGAGCAAAAAAAAAAAAAAAAGGTCAAAATAATTTCAACTCAAAATTGTGAACCGTGGATCGTTAAAAAGAGTCGGCTCACTTGGCAAAACGACTCATCTCAGCGAGTCGTGAGTCGTGAAAAAGAGTCGACTCACTTTGCTGAGCGATTCGTTCAGATCAGATCCCTGAGATGAGTCGTTTTGCGCATCCCTACTGAGGAGCGCGGCAAATACTGGCGGGAAGGCCGTTAACCAATCAAACGATGCGATTTTACCAACAAATTTACAAACCTTCATATTACACATATTATTGTTTATGTGTTAGTATTGGCATTCTTAGGTGACGATAACTCTACACGAATAACCGAAAACGGCTGACCTAGGACCTACTTATCTTTTTTTTTTACTTGGTTTAAGTGTGATTCTTTGATACTTCGATATTTAATATTTCAAAGTGGTTTGAACTTTACTAAAAGTGATTCTGTGTGAGAATTTAACTCAATGAGTGTAAGAGTGCCTGTCTTGTGGTTCCATGGGCTATCTAATAGCATCCCGACATTCGTCTTAAAACTGAGGGAACCATGGAAAACCTCAGCTGGGACACGGTGGACACGGAGAATAATGAAAACAATTGGTTGGGAAATACTTTATTGCGGGTAAAGGCTATGGTACTGTGAGAATCCATCACATTAACCTCGAAATCAAATCAACAGCGCCGACTCCACCCCACTCCCATTCGCCGAGTATTTCTACAAGATGAGAATATCAGACACAGCACGCCACGGAAATGCCCTCCATCCCCAGGGGCGAATGTGTGAGAGAGAGAGACACACATTTACATCCGAGGACGGAGGCCATTCCCGAAGCACGTCACCTCCGATACTCTCAATTCTCCAAAACACCCTGAAAACAGAAACGGAATAAATACAGCGCCATCAATTCAATACCAAGGTCGTGTTAAGCATTACATTCAAGATTTTCCAAGTCACTGCCCGTAGTCGACTCTGCCTCTGTAGGCAACGACGTGCCGCTGGTAGCACGGACACTCCTCACTGAATACTTGATGAGTAACAGCGAGGCGAGTCCCGTCAACCCCGTTGGAGCGGTCGCAGCTGATTCAGGTGTCGGTCGCACAAGCCGCCTTACGGCAGCTGGCCGCTTTGTGCTCGTCCCCGCAGCGCCAGCAGGACTCCTTGCTCCTGCAGTGGGTGGAAGTGTGTCCGTACGACAGGCACTTGTGACAGGTGAGCAGCGCCAGGTACTCCGCTACGCGGACCCTGGCGAACCCCATATTTAAAGTCGGCTCGTCCTTCACGAGCTTCCAGACCGGCGGCGCGACCGAGAGGATGGCGCACTTCCTCTCCTTGTCCTTGCGGAATCCGACAAGGAAAAGGACGGAAGCCAGCTCCTCTTTCGGGGCATCCCGGAGGAGCCCCCGAAGGGACCGATTCTGTGAAAACTTGGCCGTGACAATGTCGTCCTTGGACATTGTCGCGTCCACGCCTTTAACTATGATGCGCGGGCGAAGCTTAGCTTCCTCCCGCGCGTTAAGAGAGTCAGTTTTGTTGACCGCATCTGTGAAGATGCGGCAGTCTTCCAAGGTGTCGCACTCGACGAGCGCCTTGGTCGCGGATCTTTTGAGTTGTCGAATGCCGACTCCGAGGGTCGACAACTTGACGCTATTTTTTATGGTTCTCTCGATCACCTCGCCGCCCATAGTCTCTTTCCCGGTAATGACCACCGTGTGTCCCGACTTGGGGCTCACGGTGGAGGGAATCTGCACGATCTCGGGGGTCGGTCTGCGGGCGACGCGGGAATTTGCAGCTACCACAGCGTAGCTTCTGGGTGTCGGGGTAGGCGCGCCGGCCCGCACCCGCTGCGGCTCCACAACAGAGAAGGATGGCTCACCGGCAGACTGTTGGAAAGTCGTCGCCGGGCCCAACTCGGTGGCAGGCACCCGTCGCGGCGTCGGTACTGGAGAGAGAAATGGTACATAGGGAGACTGTTGGGATGCCATCGCCAGGTCCGACACAGCAACTGACACCCGTCGCGGCTTAGCTACTGGAGAGAGAGATGGTACATGGGGAGACGGCTGGGACGCCATCTCCAGGTCCGACTCGTCAACAGGCTCCCGACGGGGCATCGCTACGGGAGAAAGAGAAAGGGCTCGGACAGACTGCCGAGACGAAATTGCCTGGTCCGACTCAGCTACAGGCACCAGCCGCGGCGTCGCTATGGGAGATAGAGATGGAACATGGGGACACTGCTGGGATGATATCGCCTGTAGTAGCTGCGCCGAGTGGGTTTCCTGAAGCCTCAGGCGCTCCTCCGTGTGCTCCAATTCAAGGCGAAGCACCTTCTCATAATGGCTGTTTTTGAGGTCGAGAATCTTTCTAGCAATGGCTGCGACTTCAATGGAGATGCTATTGAGGCAATCAAGAACTTCGTTCTTGATTGCCAATTTGATATTGCCACTGTGGCCCATGGCGACAGTGGCTCTTTTGATGAGAGTGCCAATGGTGGTGGGCGACTGAGGCTCCACGGTGGTTCTGGGGGTAGATGAGTGCGCCTGAGTGTCGGCGTCATCGCATCTGCTGGTGGATTCCTTTGGAGAGGTCATATCTGTGGCGTAGGTTGTCGGCGTCGCTGGCTTGCTGACGTTACGCTTGGTGCGCTTCATGACTAGTTTGAGCTGAAAAATGGTGGCTCCCTCTCACGTTTCGATCGCACAACTTTGAAAATTTTTGAGAAAAAAAAAAAACTTTTAAAAATTATATTTTGAAAAGACTGCCAAAAAGACGAAAAGCTTGAAATATCGTGAAATAGCTTCACAATACCGGAAAAATGATTTTTACGAAAAATTTCTATCGGGGGGGGCACAGTGTTTCAGATCGCAATATTACGAGCTACTTTTCATTATTCTGTAAAATTATTATTTTGAAATCTTTATTCTTATAAAATTTATATGTCTGTTGACTTCTACGATAGTAACACATATATCTTCTGTCTTTTTCTTCTTTTTTTATTAATATGAGACCGTAAAAGGCCCTTTGCAGCTCGGCCAATACCAACCAGGAGTATATACTCGTAGATAGAAATAGAAGTATTTTTTTAATGTTGAATATTAAATTCATAGATAGCGGCAATATAAGTTTAAAAATATATATTTATTATACTTTTTTTAATAAACATAGGTACTTCAAAATAATACATCAATAAGAATAATACGTAATACTCGTATATTAACCGTGATAAATAACTATTCGCTATCAATTTCTTCTTCCGAAGATTGCAGAAGCATTACTGACGGTTCAGGTGCTTTCAGCAGCTGTAGTACTTCTGGAGTTTTCCGCTTAGGTAGTAGTCTAATGCTAGATATGAGCGGATCCGAAGAGATAAGAAGAGCATGTAGCAGATCTTCAATAGTCTGCTTCCTTCCGATTTTTCTCGTGTTGTGCTCTCTATAATACCGGCAATCTTTGTGCCTTGATTCGAGAGCTTCTTCGCTAAGCTGCCCTATAGGAAGTACGAGTGATTTCATCACATCAGCACCGTGTATTAAGATTTTATGAACAGAAGCAGGCATGTAGAACCATGGATACTTGGTTACAAAGAGTCTAGCCGTTTCGAGAGCGTAAACCTTAAACACATCTGGCTGGACATTATACAAGTACGAGAGGGCCTTAAGTATGACAGAGAATCTTATTATGAGATCAATGTCTACCCCAGTGATTTCAGCTGCGAGAGCAGGGTCTTCGAAAAATGTCCGGAGAATGTGTTATCACCAATATCTTCGTCCGCTTCTTCTTTGCCGATGAAATTAGCACCACGAAATGCTTTTTTCGCCATGCTATAGGTCGAGCAAGTGTACCACCAGGTTGTACAGGTGTAACCTTATCAGCACCTTGTTTTTGCGCTGGCCAGAGCTCTTCTTGCAGCCAGTCCTTGTACTTTGCAACGAATGGATCTTTCTTCCGAACTGCACTCCATATTTTCTTCAGACCAGCAGCAAACACCTTAACTTTATTATAGATCGCCTCTGCTGGAAGCTCAGGCATTCACCATGCAGGCAATGGAAGTTTCCATATTCGCTTTGTTGACAATATTATCACGATTTAAGAGATCGAAAAGGTGAAGGCGTGTTATTTTCCGTGTGACACCTGGGGACAAAAAAAAATATTACTCCCAAAACGAGGCGATACGAGGGTTAAGACTAGATTTGTTTGAAAGCTAGATAAATACGTAAGAATATAAAAAAATATAGATCTATATTGAGATGCTGGGAAAAAGTTCTACTCCATGAAACTTGATGACTTTTTGCAAAATCTGTGATGGTTTTTCGAACTTGCGTTTTATTTTTTTTCCAATGAAATAAATAACATATGACTTTTTATATATATACATAGCTTACCTGTGAAAGTGGAAGCCATTATGAACCAAAAATAACAATGATTATAAAAATAATGTACTTGCAGGAACAGCGTAAAGACGTGTGGCGGTTAGCGGCGAAAGAATACGACTAAACCGGTTTTGTTGTTGCGTGCAATTAGGTAGGTAATTTAGGGGTCGAAAATTCAACGAATCGGCCTCAAATTTCTTGTGTGAACTGGATGACTAATACTCTTCCCCAAACACTTATAATTAGCCATTTCCATGTCATAGGTTTTTTTTCCAAAGTAGCTCGTAATATCGCATTCTGAAACACTGTGGGGGGTGGTCAGAGAATCTCCTCTGTCACGGGTACAACCCGGCCGCCCTGATCTTAAATCTGACCGTTTGAATCAGGCACTTGTTCGCTGTGTGAAGCTACAATGGCGACTGGAATACATTTTTGCGCGGGTTTTTTTACGTGAATAATATCGATATTAATTAAAGGAATCAGAAAATTGAGTATGGTGATACTGTCGCTAGGGGCAAATTTTTGTTTTGGTGTTAAATATTTTGGATACAAGAGAAATTTGCAGACGACATTTTGAAAAATTATTGTGGATAAGTTGCGAGATTATAACGTGAGAAGAACTCACCGGACAGAGAACCTATGGCGCCTGACGTTTGAATCAGGCACTTGTTCGCTGTGTGAAGCTACAATGGCGACTTGGACCTACTTATCGCAATGATGACATACATTGCATAGGCAAAAGTGATGATTCAGAGATCAGATACTGATGAGCCATTAACGAATAAGCACATGGGCATGGAACACGTTGTGAGGAATTGCTTCGAGATCGGGAGTGAGATATGAGTAATCTCATTTTTTCACCCCGTGTCGCCAACTTCTTCGTAACAAATTTTAATAAAAGTCCCAATCATCACTCTTGTTTACATCACGTCAACGCAACGTACTGCAACGTACCTTAAAATTTTTTATAGACAATTAGATTTATACAATATTTTCTTGTAGCAACCCTAAAAGACCACTCGAGTCAAAATAATGTTTAAACGGGCGACAAAATGTCCGCCATGTTGTATTTTGTTCCGGCGCGTGCGTTTATTCTTAAGTGCCGTAGCTTCTAACCGATTATTTGTGTGAAATGTAATCCCAATGATGAATTACTTAAATTAGTAATTTGATATTGAATTAATTACCAGAAGTCTTATATAACGGGTCGAACTTATCGAAGCTAATTCCTGCAAGATGTATACGGTAAGTTAAGAAAAATTTAAATCGATATTTTTCTTCTAGTAAAATAGATATGGCAAAGTACTCTGAATGCTCGATTTGTTTGATATGGAACAACATATTTGAAGGTTGTAAATTTTAGGGGACTTCGGCGGAACAGGATAATCGCTTCAGCGATAAGGAGAAGAAGCTGTTGAAGCAGATGAAGTTCGGCGACTCCTTAACACAACAGGTAAGCAAGCAGCCCGGTGTGAGTGAGTGAGTGCTGGTGTGAGTGCAGAGTACTGATTCGGTTTGTTAATAAAATTACCAATTTCAGGTGGATATGTCCAAGGTGAAACTGGATGTCCTGAAGCCGTGGATCACGCAGAAGATCACAGAGATTCTGAAGATGGAAGATGATGTAGTCGTAGATTACGTCAATAATCAACTGGAAGAGAAGGTAGATTTCATCTTCATTGCTCAACATGATTTATATTTCAAATTCAATCAAAGCCAAAATCGGAATTTTGAAGCTTTTCCGTTTGGAATGATTAACATCAGAAATGTTGGCGTCGTACAAATGTGTATATTGATTGAGCGTGAAAATTGTTTTTGTACCCCGATTAGCTCTGTTTGCTATTTGGTCGGCCCCCGCAGCCCTGCCGAAGTCCCTGCCCGCCCGCCCACCTCCGCAGCGCCACCGCCGTGCCCCACTGCAAGTCTGACAACGGTATTTCGGGGACTTATATTAAGAATTTTCCGGAAATATTAAAGCTAGGAGTAGCATTGTTTCTCTTTACCTTTGTTCTAAGTTGTTGATTGCGGGTTTGCTGCCCGCCCACCTGAGAACGTGTAGTTTACATTTACCACACTCACGCACGCGCACAATCGGTTTTGGAGTCCGGCCCGGGTAAGAAGTTTCGTATAACTCGGCTAGACAATGACAACCTTACAGATGGGACGGCCGCCGGTGCTCTGCAGTCGCCTCATCACCGCAGAGGCGGTCTGCCAGCCTGCACGCCGCCCGCCGGCCCCCTGCGCTGCGCCCCCGCCGGCCCGCCTGCCCCTGCCTCTCCGCTGGGCAGCCTTCGCCTCTCCGCAGCCGCCCGACCTCCACCACTGTGGAACACCACTGTTACTGGCCCGGGGCTCCAACACTCGTTGCCCATCCGCGTGTCGTGACGGTCTTTTCCGTTGTATGCTATCCAAGGAAATGTAAACTACAATTCTCGCTTGCAAAAGGCAGACTAAACCTCTAAACTAAAGTCCAAATATACTTTGATCACGGAATCGTGACCCCTCGCTCCGCCATCACAATCACAATCACAATGTCTCAACCCTCTTCTCAATCTTGTGCTGTAAGCTACGGTTTCTAGATCATTCAATATTCCTTAGTGATATTTTCAAAATCCATTGAGTGGGTTTCGACAATACAACTGAATAAGTCATAATTCTTGTCCCTGTAGAGTGTCTCTGGGAAATATGTTTCTATTCAAGTTCTAATTGTTTCAATTTCTTCCTACAAATCTTCAGTTTCCTTGCCCGAAGAAAATGCAGATAAATCTTACTGGATTTTTAAATGGAAAGAATGCCCGCCTGTTCATGGGAGAGCTGTGGGAGCACCTCCTGAGCGCCCAGGCCTCGGAGAGCGGCATCCCCGACTCCTTCGTGCAGCAGAAGAAGGACGAGATCAAGAAGAGACTCGTGAGCATCCACACAATGACATTTCTTTTTGGTTGCACTCCGCATAATCGCAGCACTCCGCATAATGTTGTATCTCTATATCATTCAGGAAGATGAAGAGAGCCGCAGCAAGGGTGGGGGCAGCCGCCGCCATCACCGCAGTCGTTCCAGGTCACGCGACCGCCGGTCCAGCCATCGCAGGTTACTTTCTCAGCCTTTCAAATATTGACTCTGACTTTTATAAAACAAAATGGCGGCGTGGTAGGGTATTTCTTCAAGTGTTTTTTGTATTACATCGAAAGTGCTGCGCTTGTACCGCATTTTCTATTAATCTGAAACCAAAAATATATTTATTTATCGATTATATATAGACATGTTCAGAGAAAGAACAAACCTTTAAATTCATCAGAGTTTTTACCGAAAACTTTGTTTTGCTGGGAACAATTAAATATAACTTATGCATAGCTCTCGGAGTGGAGGTGCAGCCTACATTAAATATCCCAGCAGCAATTTAGGTTGAAATTATAATGATTTTTAGGTCTGTGGTGTTGAAACTTTTATTAGCATTTTGGGTGTAACCAGCCAAGCATATTTCAAGTAAATCATCATGTTTCATCTCGCTGCCAAGTAATGGAGTAATCTTCAAGTTTTGAATTTTTTTTTCGAAGCCATAGCTTTTTGTACTTCACCCGAATTTCTTCTTGCACTTATTTGTAAATACAGTAAAAGTCCGATAATTTGAAATTCAAGGGACCGGATTTCCCAAAAAAAAATTGAATTACGAATTACGCGATCACTAAAAAAAAAAAATTTGCGCCAACTGCGAAAATTTGCGGCTTGGAACATCGCGGCCATTTTTTCGTTCTGTCAAAATAATAATTATAATGTCAAGTGTTCATAATAATAATAACAAAAGTGTTTGGATAGCATAACGACGTTTTTGTGGGTCAAATGGCGGTTTGAAATCAAAATCAACATTTTTATTAGTTAAAAGAATCCTATTAAGACAAGCATCTCATACGAATAAATAAAACCTATATAAAAATGAATACAGTGAATCCCGGAATTTACGTTTTCCCGCCATTTGCGTGTAATTATTTCAGTCCCGATATATTTTAGTACATTTTTTTCCGTAATGTACGTCGAAAATATTCAAAATACGCGCGCTTGACACATTATTTCGGTCATGATTGGTCAGCGGACAGCGCCTCATGTGGTGATGGACCGACACTTTCAATTTTAGCCGTTTTTGTCTTATCGTCATCATTCGGTTTTCGACTCGATTTATTACGCTTTTGACATTTGCGATCGTGTTTACATAGTTTTTACGTTTTTTGTTTTGTTTTATTCTTTAAGTTTATTAATTTTCTTCCTTTTTGTATATTTAGTATTATTGTACTTTCATTCTGAAGTAAAATCTCAACAAAAAAAAGCTCTGTCTAGCTTTGGAATTTCTCCGAAAACTTTACGAAAGAAATATTGCTAATTTATAGAAAAGAAATGATGGATACACGAAAGATGCTGAGTATATATATATATATATGTAATGAAGATATCCTTTTTACATGGTGTTCTCATTTTATCACTTTGCACTTTTTTACCGCGTGATATTTTCAAGAGAAATACGTAGTATATAGATATCTCGCTTGCACTAATGTATTTAAGTGCTCGAAACGGATTCTTTCTCACGTGATGTCTCTTTTGAATTATTTGAATTGTAGTTACATTTTGACCAAAAACTTTTACGAATTACGAAATACCCGATATTTCGAATTAACAGTAGAATTTACTATGAAAAGTAAATTTTCGGACCGAGCAAATTATGAAAATTTCGAATTACGAATTATCGTTGTTCGAATTAACGGACTTTTACTGTAGATGGTTTTTTTAAAAAAATATTTTCGAGCAATATTACTTCAAGTTTAAGGATAGTTCGGCATTTTAGTTTGAAAAAAAATTAACTATACATGACAAACTTTCCAGTTAATCTGACTCTAATTCTCGGACAACTTTCATTTTGTATACATGCAATGTCCTATCAATACAATGTAATAATGAAAGAAAGATTGTTCTGACCCCCTAGCAGTGTATACGGTATGACTAATTGCCACAATTCCGTAAATATTCATTATTTAAAATTATCTTCTTTCCGATATTATCATAATACATTTATTCTTTCCAAATATGAAGGAAAAAAATAGTGGTTTTAAAAAAGTTTCGAAGGGTTTGCTCCCCCTTAATAGCCAACCTATGAAAGGTTTGCATTCAATTGGTCCTTTCTTTATTCCCATCTTCTTTTTAAAAGGATGCTTATGTAACGGGTCTGGAAAAAAGTTGGTGGTGTTTTACAAATAACTGGCAGGTCAAGAAACACAGATCACAGCGACACCACTAAGGTGACATTTCAAACATTACTTTGAGTGTATAAAGATTGAGATTGGTGCAGTGGTTGGAAAGTTGTTTGCGTTTAAAAATGGAGAAAAGTAATGAAAAATTGCGCTATATTTTGCAATGTTATTACGACAAAGGGAAGAAGCTGCGCAATCTTGTGAAAACAATTGAAGACTACAGAGGAAAAACAAGGAATGTCAGTAGAAGGTTGATTTGAATAAATTGAGAATAAAGCTAATCAAAGTCTATATATTCCTTGTCAATTAGCAATCGATTATCTGGCCATAGTCGATGACACACATGATTTTTGAATATGAAAATTTTACTGTAGATAGATACGTACAAATGCCGCTAGATGGCATTATTACATTTATTTTGAATTTTAACGACATTCCTTGTTTTTCCCCTGTAGTCTTCAATTGTGATGTGTACGGTGAAGGTACTTTATCGAAATGGTTCGCTCACTTTCGTTCTAGTAATTTTGATGTGAAAGATGAGTCACGCTCTGGTCGTCCAATTAACCGAAAAAGCTGATTAAATTCTTGAAAAAGTCTTCCATCATGATAATGCCCGACCCATCAAAAGTTGCGAGAGCTTGATTCTGAAGTTTTGATGCATCCACTGTATAGCCCAGACACAGCACCCTCAGACTATCACTTGTTCCCATCTCATATTCACCGATGGCACCGTAGCTCTATCCCCTTGTGCTCTATCCTTGTGTTCCGCTGTCCAGGTCCAGGTCTCGCGGGCGGAGGGACTCCCGGAGCAAGAGCCCGCCCCCCGCCAAGGAGAAGAGAGGGGGACTCAGCCCTCCCGGCCTCGTCACCGATTTGCCCAAACATTTGATAAAAGATAAATCTTCCAAGAAAGGTAAGTGAAATGGTTGTTAATATTTTACTATTTTTGTATTGGTTAGTAAGTGAACAGTTCCCAAATACAATTAGGTGGGTAGTATAATATGTTAAAACCATTTATTTTGTCCACATTGACAGTGTAAATTTAGAATTTTATTTATTTATAGAAAACGGAAATAAAACCCCCGATGAGATTAGTGAGAATGAGAAGAATAACGGAGACAATTTAGATAAGAACACGAGCGAGAAGAGTAGTGATCCAGAGAAGGGCTCCTTGTCACGGCTGCAGAACAAGCTGCTTAACCTCGCGGGGGGGCCCGAAGCTGAGCCTGGTGCCCCCCCTCCCGCCTCTCCTCCCAGATCCGGGGCAGGCTCCCCTGTGGCCGCAGCCAATGGACGTGAACGGCGTGCCGCCTCCTCGGCCTCCCGGTCCTCGGCCTCCTCGCGCTCCGCTTCCAGCAAAAGTGGTAATACGCATCTATACTCTCTCGTGACATTTCACTTTCTTGCATTAAAATACTATAATGGCTTGTTCTCGCTTGTTCCAGGCCGCAGTCGAAAAGACAACTCGGAGATAAGGAAGTCTTCGACATCAGTACAGAAGAAGAGACACTATCGCAACAACAAGGACTCCTCGGGCAGCCCCAGCCCGCACCGGCGCCCCCGCCGCGACAGGTCAGATGGCCGCTCCTTGGTGTGACTGGATCTGTTTGTTCTCCTTTAATAGACATACAATAATAACATGGATCTTTACAGTAGTCGGCGATCTCGGCGCTCGCTGGACAGAGAGAAGGAACGTGAGCGGGAGAGGGAAAGAGACCGGGAGAGGGAGCGAGAGCGCGAGAAGGAGCGGGATAGAGAGAGGGAACGGGACAGGGAGCGGAGGCGCAGGGAACTGGAGCGAGAGCGCGAGCGAGACAGGAGACGACGCGACCGTGACAGAAGGTACCTCTTGGCTGCCTGGCCAGTTAGCGTATACAGCTGATAACAAATGAAACTACTAACGGCTAACCAAACTGTAACTGTCAACAGGTCCCGAGAGAGGAGACGGTCCGTGGAGAGGCGCGAGCGGGAGCGGCGCCGGTCCACGAGCCGCTCACGTGGCCGCAGGTCCCGGGACAGGTGAGCGAGTCGTCGACTGCCTGTATTCTGTGTCTCCTCTGTGTAATAATAACATGATGTAATTATGTGATGTTTAGATCTCGGGACAGGACTCGGGAGCGGGAGAGGGAGAGAGAGAGAGGCCGCAGCAGCCGGGAGCGCAGGAGCAGTCGGGATCGCAGAGGCAGTCGAGAACGCCGCCTCAGTAAGGACAGGAAAAGTAATTTCATTTGTATTATGTATACCTATCATACATCCAATACATACAGCCCACGAGTATAGAAATTATAATGAATCAAATTGTATTTTTTTCAGACTCTCGAGATGTTGGCATTTCCCGTGACAGACACATTTCAGAGGACCGTAAATTATCCAAAGAGAGAGAAAGCCGAGCCAAAAAGATGAGAGATTCTAGTGGTTCGAGTAGAAATTCGTCAAAAGAAAGAATCAACAAACCTGTTGACTTTAAACCTATTTCCAAAGCTACATCCCTGTATTCCGACGATGATGTGAGACAGCCGAAGCAAGGTGGAGAGAAGTCCGAAGGTCCTAAAGGATATTCCAAGAGCTTGTCTAGAACACCTTCACCTTTCCTCAAGAAGCATGAGCTGGAAGCCCTCAAGGAAAACGTAGAGAAATCTGAGTCGGAGAGGAACGAGGGCTCTAAGCACTCGGATGAAAAGTCTATTGTTGGGAAGAATAAGCAGAAAGCAGAGTCTGGTTCGGATTCCGAGAGTTCGGATGAGAGTGGTGCAGCCAAGTCAAAGAGCAAGAGTAAACTCAAGCGCAAGGAACGCCCCCATAGCAAGCGTACCAAGAAAACAAAGAAATCCTCTTCTTCCAGTGACAGTGAGTCGGAGCTCTCCTCTACAAGCGATTCCAATGATGACAAAAAAAAAAAAAATAAGAAGGTGTCCCGCAAGAAGCCTCTCAAAAAGATCAAGAAGCCCAAGCGAGCGCGCTCCTCCAGCTCCGAGGACAGCAGTTCAGAGGAGGAGGTCAAGCCCAAGCCGATCAAGTCGAAAAATAAGTCTCGGCGCGAGGAATCTCAGAGTTCCGATGAACATAAGGGTGCTAAGGAAACAAAGAGGTCCAAGGTCAAGAGCAGTTCCCCTGACAGGCACAAAGGCAGGAAGGGCAAGGATGTCTCCCGAGTCAAAACGGTAGACTCCAGTCCCGACGTTGAGGAGGTGCTCTTGCCTGGCTCCAATAGTGAACTTGAAAAGCCTCATAAAACCGACAAGAGTAAGCTGTCACGGTCCAGATCAACCGACAGCTCAGAACCGGAGGTTAAGAAACAGAAAAAATCCAAAGATGCTCGGAGTTCTTCGAAAAATAAAGATAGGTCTCCTGTTCCAGAAAAAAGTAAATCTTCAAAAAACAAATCAACAGATGATGGAAAAAATACAAAGACAAAAACTTCATCATCACCAGCTCTGAAGGATTTTACAACTGATGAAACACAAAAGAAGATTGAAAGTGAAAAGAAAACCAAGAAACGCGAGAAAGAAGATTCGTCCACGGACAGTGATAAGGCTACGAAGAAGAAATCACGAAAGGACAAGAGAGAGTCTGCATCCTCTGATTCTGACAGTGAGGAACCTAAAAAATCCAAAAAGCATGGCAAGAAACACAAGAAACATTCAAAGAAACACAAAAAGCACAAGAAACACAAGAAAACATCCAAATCCAAGAAGTCCTCTTCTGAAAGTGAGCCTGAAGAAAGTGGAAAAGCCAATAATGAAGATTTGGAAAAAAAACTGCGCGAGAGAGCCCTTAAGTCCATGAAGAGGCAGGCCAGTCAGTCCACCTCGGAGTAGTAGCCCGTCTCTTCTATCCTCGCTGAAGTCTATTTTTGTCTTAAACTAAATGTTTGTATTAGCAATAATCATTGGTCGATTCAAAATAAATTGAAATACATTAATCCTTTTACTTTATTTCCTTTTGATTCAGGATAACAATGGAACAGGAAATGTGTCTTCCTCACCAGACTTGGCGCCATGTGATTACTACTTATTTGCACACTGGGACAGGCACTTGCTAAGCAGTGCTTCACTTACGATAATGTTAAAAAATGGCTCGATTTGTGGCGTGGCATCTACAAATTGCCAAAGAGATGGGAAAATGGATAGCTAGCGAAGGGCAATACTTTGAATAAAATATTTTTTACTATTTTCATACAATAAATTTGGCTGCTAAGGCTCGATACGTGCTGTAGGGCCATTGAAGAAGAAAAAGAAATGTGTTTTATATACCAGGTGAATAAGTTTAAATCTGCCGTAAAGTTAGAAAATGCATGTTTTTTCATAGAAAGCAAAGACAAATTTATTCAAAGTACTGGCCCTATCTAGCTACACATTTTTTCTCTCGGGCAATTTGTTGATAACACATAAAAAAAATCCTTATTTTTTGAGGCAATTGCTCATCAAGGCATTTTTGGATGTCTTGGTAAGAAATGACACACTGCTCAGCGAGTGCGTGGCCCATCGACGAAAACAGGTAGTAGTCTGAGGGGGCCAGGTCTGGTAAATAAGCGGCATGGGGCGGCACTTTCCAGTTGAGTCCCTCCGTTGTTTCGGATAATCGTTGATCATCTGCCTATCATTCAATTCATGCGGCACCCATTTTCCCATCTTTTGAATCTTTCCCATGGCACATATGCGCATGGAAATGGCTGGTTGAGTAACAACTAATTGCTCTGCAAGCATTTTATGCGATTGCATATCGTCCTCGTCCAAAAGAACCTGCAATTGATGGTCCTCAACCTTCCTGGACCGATTTTCACACTTATTGCTCAGGTCAAAATTGCCATCCATGAACCGACAAAACCTTCGTGGCAGAGTGGTAATAGCTCTGATTCCCATTCCGAAGGTTCTGGGTTCGATTCCCGGCGATGGCAGTGTGATTGTCACACTGTCTTTGGTCTGGCGTAGTATTCTCGTGACAATAAAATGGCTACCTGTCACATGTCACGAGAATCAATATATCAGCTCAAACAAATTGTATACTGTAATTGGGTTTAAGCGACCTGTTGTATACGTAAAAAAAAAAACCAATCTCTGCACATTGTTTCTGTTAAAGCACTGGTCTGCACGCCTTAGGCCTTCACAAGCATTCAGTGCGATTCGGCAGCTGATTTTTTCAAATTAAAGCGGAAAAGCAGAGCTTCTTGCATTGCTCTTTTGCTGGCCTGAAACTAGTACAGGAAAATGTTGTATGAAATTGCCGATGATGTGTACTGATTAATGTAGAAAGATGTCATAAATACGTGTCGATAGAGGTAGCATAATAAATTTACCAGTGCTGTCTGTGAGCAAACAGCAGATTTAAGCTTATATACCTGATAGTTTCTTCTTCTTGTCCTGTCACACCTCCGTGGCCTCAAGGAGCCTTCTCCACCTGACTCTATAGAATGCCTGATGCCTAACATCATCCCAAGTGAGGGCTGCTGCTTTGACCTCGTCATGTAGGGCTCTTCTCTAGGTCTACCTCGCTTCCTCTTTCCCCCCATAGGGGACCAGTCTAGTGCACTCTGAGTGATGCAGGCTGGGTTCCGTCTCAGAGTATGACCGATCCACAGCCATTTGCGTCTAGTGACTTGTTCTCTGATTGGCTTTTAGCCTGCCATGGTCCAGAACTGTTTGGGGCCAATAGATCTTGAATATTGAGCGAAGGCACCTTTTTATAAACACCTGGAATTTCCCAATAACGTCTGCGGTAGATTTCCAAGTCTCACATCTGTACAGCAGACACTTTTAACGCTACTGCTGAATATTTGGAGCTTGAGCTTTCTCAAAATGATACTGGAACACCATACAGGGCAAAGCATTGCGAAAGTTCCCCTTGCCTTGTTGAGTCTGTTGGCTACATCTTTCTTCGTACCTTCCGAGCCTGTTATCATACTATCAAGGTAACAAGAGCTGGTCGTGGTCACAAGGGGGACACCGGGGAGCAGGATTGGGGTGGAGTCATTTGTGGACACTCGTAGGTCTACTGTCTTGGACATGTTAATTTTGAGACCCACTTTTGCCGCTGTAAACTGTGTAGACTTCACGAGGAATAATGCAAAACACTTCTTTTCCTGTATTTATTTATTTATTTATATCAATTGACAAGTTTTTGTAACGATGGAAGCTCAACGGGTAAAAATGGCACATTTTATCCAAAAACAGTTTAATAAATTCTTTTGGACATGTACAAATGTACGTGATTCTTTGTGTAGGTAATTCTTGGAGGTCTTCAGCATATTACTTTTTGCATAACACTTTGGATCAGTGATCAATTTTGTGGAATAACTTTTCAAATAGTTATCATTTTTGTGGTCGAGTTAAGATTTATGCCTCATGTTGGGATATACAAATAAATCTTTTATGCTTTTTTATTTTTTTTGTGTTGGTCACTGGTATGGACCTTGGTGACAGTACAATGTTGATATATCGCACGCTTAATAGAACACTGGCTTAACTCAAAAAAGCAAGTTTTGCTCAATCTGACATGAGTCAGTGTTTTAACAAAAACAGTCGAAAAACACGTACGAATGGATAGCGTTAACATTGTGAACGATTATCATACGTACGAATGGTAGCGTTAACATTGTGAAAAATAGATGGATAGCATTAACACAAGCCTCTGTCTAATGTTAATTCAATTATGACCTAAACCATAATTGGTCAGTTTACTATTAAGCGTGCGATATATAAACCAGTGTTGGACAGTTGACCATCCGGGCAATTAAAGTGTTAAAGAAAGAATCCCCAAAAATACAAAAGTATATGCACCATATTCTAAAGGCGGTAACGTACCATTGTGGTATCGTGGAGCACGCTGACGTGGTGGCAAGCATACACATCTATCCTCAGGTCGAGGAGCATTCCGACATTTTTAGAGTCAATAAAGTGACAAATATACAAATTGACCGAGTTAATTAATATAAATAATGTTTATAAGTCCTCTAATTTATTATTAAATATATTTTACAAAACTTTATATTTGGAACCAAGTTCAGTTAAGTTCTCAGGGTACGGCCACACCGAAGTGCCAGAGTAGGAGTCAAAATGAACACCCGGCGAACCAACGTATGGCGCACTATGGGAGGGGCGTGATCACAAGCCAACTGTATCTCGACTC
The DNA here is from genome assembly GCA_022606425.2 of Lepidostoma basale. NCBI lineage: Eukaryota > Metazoa > Arthropoda > Insecta > Trichoptera > Lepidostomatidae > Lepidostoma > Lepidostoma basale. Next base: position 18,727 of record JAHDVF020000625.1, on the reverse strand, counting down.
CTGCCCAGGCACTCCAGTGTAGCCGTACCCTAAGACATTGTTGCTTGCAAAACATACACGCTTGCTCCCAACGACCGAGAGCTGAGGTTATATAATGAGATTCAAACTTTATAGCTCCGATACCATTGTGGTGTGTGTTTCCGCCCTTAGAGATTTTTACATTCAACATCGTGATACAAACCACAGGATGCAAGGCAGGGGTGGTTGGGTGGCACATTAGTACGACACAGGATCGGGGCCTTCGCATGTAACGAGGTGTTTTGAGTTAAGATATACACAATTTCAAAATACGTATTTATAATTCAGTCGACCATCAGTTTTATAAAAGCAAACCCCCCGCACTACAGGCCGCCGAGAGTAATGATGGTGAAGCAAATAGTCAAACTGGAATCTCATTTCTCTTAGCTGCCTTGACTGCAGTAATATAATACTATAGATAAAATGTTTTCTTATTACTTAAAAAATATAAAAATTTCACAGACTTAAATTGCAGTTCACTTATTCTATATATATTTATAATGTATATTAAAATAATACAAGGAATGGACATTTTAAGAAACCTTACAAGGCAACAACTTCAGGCAAGATCCAGAATTGTAAAATTACATGTATGGGGTGTGAATTGGACGGAATCTTCGAGTGGACATTTCCACAGCACCACGTTTAGAATAAACAAAAAATTATTCCAAGTATCGATGAGAGGGTTTCTACCTTCAGACATATTCCAAGTCGGGGTGCTTGGGGAGTTATCCCAACATAGCAAATGATCAAAATCTATCAAATTTATAAAAATATTTTGGTACGAGTTCACACTAACTATTTGCAAATTAAATAAAATTATGCTTTTCAACTTCTGATAGTTCCTGCCATGATGAGTTTACATAATGGTGGCAGTAGTTCTGCAGACTTGTAAATATTTATTGTTTCTTGAACAATTATATAAAACTCCATATTAAATAATTAATACGAATGAAAACTTGTTTTCTAGAGGATTTATTATATTTTATGGGAATGACATGTTTCTCCTTGCTATGTTGACATTAGAAAATGCCTTAGTAAGGTGAAACATGTCATTCCCGTAAAATAAAACTTACAGAAAACGGATATATTCATTCGTATTTATTAATAGTATTTGTAATACGTTAAATCTTGGGATATGTTTTAAAATGCACATCTGTTATCACATGAAAGACAATACACGAGTGGCAAGCAGTGGTAGACGCTCCCGAGCCTCCATATAAAGTTGCCAGTCAAATTCAATTTATACATTAAGATAGGTCCAAGTACAAATATTGCAGCCCTGTAAACTGAGAAAACTGTATCACATTTGTAAACATGAGAAGTGACTCAGAGCTGAGTTGTGATGACAGTCTTCCTGTGGATGATGGTAATGTCCTTGTCGGCGGCGGCGGTGGGCGAGCTGGGCTCCGAGGTGACAAGCCACGGAGACAGCTGCGTGATGGAGGGGCTGCTGACCTCGGGCGGAGCTGGGCTCGCCACTCTGGCCGGCGGCTCCACGACCACAATTGACACGTACTGCGACGAGCTGGGGGTGCGCGGCCGTTCCAGAGAGCCCTGCGGCTCATTTAGAACTTTGGGAGATGGAGATGAAGGGGATGGCAAGTTTACGCTACACGAATCATTGAAGAATTTTAATTCCGTGTCCTTGGCCTTCAGAATGTTACACTTGAGCTGACCCGGAGGCAGCGGCCTGCCGCAGGAGCCCAAATACTTGGCTTGGTTGTTGGGTACTTCCATGGAAAGGGAGGTATCTACCAGTAATTCGTTTCGCACTTCATTCCTCGAATCGTCTGTATTCAATTTCTCTTTAACAAGACTTTTGAGCAAATCATTGAGCGGGTTGGTGGCAGGTTCGGAGCAACTGCAGGCGGAACCTTGATTAACGGATATATTTTGTAAGAAACTATCCTTTTTAAGAGAATCTTTTTTAAAGAGAACTTTGTTAGAGATAGACTCTTCTTTAGATATATCCTCAACATCAAGATGTGTAGATTCTGGTAATTCAGTGGTTTTTGTGTGTTGATCTAGTTTTGTGGGAGAGAGAATTTCGATTTGCTCATTTATAGATTGTTGAGAGCGTTGGCTACAATTGCGAGAAAGCGGTTGGCTGGCTCCCGGCTCCATCGCAGTAGCGGGCCCCGAGCTGCTGTTGGTGTCTATAGTGTTAGGTTGAGGGACACTCTCGGGATTATCAGTCTTTATCGTTTGTTTCTCCCTCTCTCTCAGGACGTGCGACTGCCTCCGGGCAAACCTCTGGCTGGGCCTCCTCTCGAACTGAACAGTGCGCCTAGCTCTGTTTTGTTGAGTAGTTTGGTATTCAGTTTTCCCAGAGTACTGAAAACGAGATCCCATGCGAAAGAAGTTTTGCCTGGCTGAAGGACCTTTGATGGGAGCCCTGAGGCGGAAAAAAGTATGATGCTCCACAGCACATTTCCAAAGATGTTTGCAGGCTTTCTCATTGTGCAGTCGGAACACAAAGGTGTGCTCCTGCTCCCGACCTTGGTCATCATCCTCCACCACCACCAGAGTCAATTTCTTCCGTTTAAAGTCAAGTTTGCTGATTTTAGGCCAAAAGAATAAGCCGATTTTCTGAGGACCCTCAAACACCAGGATACCGGTGGGCGTGAGACCGAGGTGGTACTCACAGCCGTCCTTGCCCAACACGATGTGCATGTCCACACCGTACATCTCCAGCCACTTGGCTTTGTTGAGGTAGTTTACCTCGGCCTGTGCTGGCGTGAGACCCTTGCACTTCTTAAACTCCTCCAGGATAGCGATCTCCGTGTCTTCCGTCTGGCTGGGCACGAAGCGGAACTCTGACACCGTGGCGGGCGAGTGTGCCGTCTCGTCGAAGTCACCCAACTCGGACTGCAATGCTAAGGCACACAACTCGAGCGCCGTGACCGCCGCACACTCCAGACGCCCCTCCAGAATATCCTTCTTCAGCTGCAAGAAGAACTGGTAGCGAGTGAGCTCCTCGCGGAGCGTGTTGGGTTCCGACGAGTAAAACTTCACTCGAAGGCGAAGGGTAAAGGGTGGGCCGATCTTCACTTGCTTCTTTATAGCCTTTGTAGGATCCAACCAGTGCTTAACATTGTTCGTATCCGTATATTGTAGACCAAAATAGTCCTTTTCTATTAAGTCCAGAGAATAAAACACTTGTTCATATAGGTCGGCGGCGCTAGCCTTCTTGGACAAGTTGATGGTTAGATCCGTGTCATCCAACAGTATCACTCTGCATTGTATAATATGTTTATTCTGTAAACTTTTTTGGGCAGACTGCTTACCTCCACGGACTTGGTTTGTCCGCCCCCTTCTACTCAGAAATCGTAGCATTTTATTGGTTACCTCGATGTTATGTTTTCAACATATCACACAGATTACTTAAACTTTGTTCTCACTGGCTTTTAAATGTATACAGCCAAAACACGATTTAATCGGGGTTATTGTAAATTAACCCTTTTAGATTATTTAAACATAAATCATATTTACATTAAGATATTGAACAACTTTTCAAAATAAAATTCTAATTACTAACTGTTATGTCAATTGTAGGGAACAACCACTAAAACGCCCATTATCCAATTAGGAGCTTTGATTACAAGTAGTGAGCGTTCGAAAACGCTTTTAGTGACGTGTCGCGGTGTTTTTTTATTATTGTGAGTGTGTTCGTGAATTTCGCTTATTTGAGCAGTAGAGGAATATCGGTAATTTCACATGGCAATGTTTCGCGTGTTGACGTTTGTGGAATATTATTATTCAATATTCACTGTTATAATCTTCGATGTTCTGTTATTCTTCTGAAATTCGTCATGGGGTTCGCTGTATATCTTTTTATTGGCATTAAATGTGGTTTATTAAAAAAATTATCGTTTCAAATATATTGTTAAATCAGTTTGGCTATGTTTCAATAGGAAAGTGAAACTCATTCAAAATGTCAGTTTTAAATTGGACTTACTTAGACGTCAGAGAATGTTTACTACAAGAGAAGATGTCTGAGGAAGTCATACGTGTTATAACGCACATTAATTGTTTGGATGGACCATGTATATTAAGTTTGAACGAAAGAGACTTCAGTGAATCTCCTATCAATACTCTAACATTGTGGGACAGAAAACGTCTGTTTTTAATAGTGAAATCTCTTCAGAAGCAAAACCAGACGGCGATGATACAGCTAGGTCTCGTTGAGCCATCAATTAAGCACTTCACTTCTGCCAATGTCAACTTTATGGGCTCTAATTTATCGAATTTAAGTTACGAGGTGGGAAGAGGAGTAGGTGATTGCCGAGAACATTTAAACAATAACGACTTCGATTCCGACGGGCATTCGCGGCCTGCCTCCGAGGACGGCAGGGCCTCGCGGCTGAAGCCCGAGGTGTGGAAGGCATTCCTAAGTTTATGTGAGTAATTTCTGTCTATCGCTCCATAATAATATTTATTGACCAAAATGCTTTCATTCATATATTCCGATTAAATGTGGCCATTTGCCGAAATCGATCGGAACTAGAAGAATAAGTGACGACCTTCGCGGCAGAGTGGTAAATTCTCGGATTCATAAATAACTTCCGATGTAACCGGGTACAATCTATCTATTGTTCGTACCTACTCACTATGAATCCGAGTCAAAACAAGACGAGCCATCACTGAATATATAAGCTGTAGCGGGCAGTTAGAAATTGGTTGGTCAAATTCGTGATAAGGATCAACCACCAAGGATGGCTTAAGAAAAAAATCTTGAGCTTGGATGGTCTGTTTTACCACACCCACTACCACCTTTTCTGCCCCTAGTCAAAAACTAGAAAATAGTCAGACTGTCCAAACCGACCCCATTTTACGAGTTTAAAAAAATATGTCTTTTAAATTATTGTTTTTAAAGTTTTATTATTTTCAGTGAACTTCTACAAAATAAAAAATCAATTATTTGCATTATTTTACATTGACTCGACATTACTGAAGCGTTTTACACGAATTATGCTTGACATTGGGTGACATCATTGATTCCATCTTTTAGTGATAATTTTGTTTCCTTATTTTTAGGTTGTTCTACATTTACGATTATCATTGGCATTGAACACAAGTTTTTACTGAACACAATAGTACCTAATTTAATCCATACATTTCTAGATTTTTATTTCCAGAAATGATATGATACTTGAGGATGATCTTCCTTGAAGTATGTGGTGTATGACATATGGATGTCATTAGTAAGACACACAAAGAGTCCTTGTTCTGGTCAAAGTCCATTGAATGATAACGCATTAACAATGTCAGCATTATAATACTGTTCTAATAACAAAGGCCTGTTATTATTGTACAAAGAATAGCAATTTTTGCAGTTACATATCTCTATATTTATGGCATATGAATATTTTGTTGCATATGTAAAGTTATTCTTTTCATAAATTAGATTAGTTTTAGTACAGACAGATTTAAACACTTTTGTGTTCCTTATGCTCCTCATCATCATCAGCCGTCTGTCATCCACTGCTGAATGTAGGCCTCTTCCAAATCATGCCACCGCCCCCTATCCATTGCCGCTTCCATCCATCCATGTCCAGCAATCCTCTTCAGATCGTCGGTCCAGCGGCCAGGGGGACGTCCAACTCTGCAGAATCCTGTACGCGGTTTACACTCCAGAACCCGTCATCCCCATCGGTCACTTCAGCTCACTTTCACTTACGCTACTTCTTTACTCCTACTCACGGGCAATGGGCATTATAGTTTTAGTACAACGGTGCTTACCTGCATGGCCGGTTACAAAATGTTCATTACGGTTTATTTCCTATTGTGTTAAGTCACAGAGAGGATGGACCGCCACGCTGCCCTATTTTGACATAATCTTGCGCGTTCACACACTGTGACACACACACTTGGTGATTTTTCTGTCAGCCTATTCGCCCATGGCCTTCCTCGACTTCTTTTTCCATTCACACTACTTGTATATATATTTTTAACCATTCTTCCCTCATCCATTCGTTCCGTATACCCTAATCATCATAGTGACCCTTTCTTAATTTTATTTAGGACGCATTTATCTTTACATTCCATTCTTCACTGGGTATTCTATCATACATTGTTTTTCCGCACATTCTTATTAGTTATTTCATTTCTACTATCCGATATTCAAAATATATTCTAAATGAAAGGTTTATAACTAATTCAGAATATTTCCACACACTATGCAACAGAATACCGAGCCTCGTGCACCTCCCTTCAGCTGCTATCGACTTATCCCTGTCTTTCTTCGTGGAATATCAATGTAGAAACAATAAGTTCTTTGTTAGGTTTTAATTATTTAATTTGGTTCAAAAATGACATTCATCTCCATGAACCTTTTCATAGCCGCAAATAAATCATGCCGCAGTGCTCATCAGGCCAAATATTTTTTGTCAAAATGAAACTTTTCTAAAAAATATATGTTTTGCTGTGTTAGAAAGAAATTATATTTTACTTACGAGATATTTTATCCCGCATCGATTGTTATAGTTTTTTCTTTAGTAGTTAAACCAATGCAAATTTTCATTGTCAAACAGTTTTCGAAATTTGCCGATAAATCGGTTAAAAGTATTTGGAAACTTGATAAAATATTTCGGGATAACTAAAACAGATGTCAATGTGTGTTCCGTTTCTGCCAAATTGTCAATACAAGTCAATACGGTGCAAGAATGCGTCGCCAAATTCTTCCGAGATATCTTGTCTCTGGCAATGCGAGCACTGCGCCATTTGCCAATATATCTTGTCTGTGGCAACCATCGAGTTAAGTCATTGGTGAATTTTGAAAATTCATTGTTATTTAGACATCTGAGATGTCTTTTGTCGTAAGATTTTCCACGTAAAATGCCTCATGCCCGTTACATATTTTGAAATATCCCGCATGATACATTTGTGGTTTCTAATCGCGCTCATGTATTCTCCAGGCTATGTGTTCTTGGTGACGTGGGTGACAGCCGTGGTGATGGTAATAGTCCACGACAAGGTTCCAGACATGAAGAAGTACCCGCCGCTCCCCGACCTATTCTTAGACAATGTGCCGCACATTCCCTGGGCATTCGACATGTGCGAAATCACCGGGTCAGTCCTGATGGCTATTTGGATTGGAGTTCTACTGTTCCACAAACACAGGTTAGTTGTATTCATTAATATACTCCATATAATTGTTAACCCCTAATAATTTATTATCTTTCACTCCTCAACGCTCACTTCCTGGCTCAAGGTTTATTCTGCTGCGGCGCTTCTTCGCCTTGTCAGGGACCGTATTTTTGCTGCGCTGCATCACCATGCTGATCACTTCGCTGAGCGTACCCGGCGGGCACCTCAAGTGTGCGCCGCGCCACTACCCCTCCGACACGGAGCCCTTCTCCAACTGGAGCAGGCGCCTCGGGCAAGCCTACGCCATCTGGACGGGGGCGGGCATGTCCGTACGGGGAGTGCGCACCTGCGGCGACTACATGTTCTCGGGCCACACTGTCGCCCTCACGCTACTCAACTTCTTCATCACCGAGTGTGAGTTCACCCATTCGTGATTGATTTGGTTAACAACTTACAAGTCTCTGAGAATTGTGTTTGATACTTTCTTTTTTAGATACATCGCGAAGTCTGTACCTGCTGCACATCGTGACCTGGCTGATGAACATGTTTGGCATATTCTTCATCCTAGCCGCCCACGAGCATTACTCCATCGATGTGTTCATCGCCTTCTACATTACCTCTCGTTTGTTTCTGTACTACCACACCCTCTCCAACAACCAGGCCCTGATGCAGGGGGACTCTATGAGGTACCGCGCTCCCCTTGCCTTATCACCATATCACCTTAGAGTGCATTTCAGGTCTTATTCCCAAGGATAAGCCGGAGCTAGACTCCGGAGGTGGGTATAATTGTGCGGACAAAGGGAACATAGTGGAACTGGAAGTTACTTTTTGTTGGTTCTTCATAATATTGGGTTGTTCCATTCTTTTCTTGCTGTTGGTTAGTTTTAATTTTCGTTATTCAAATACTCAGCATGAAATAGAGAAACCAGATCCAACAAACAACATAGATGCTGTGTGCTGCTATGTCTATGATCAGCTCTCAAACAGAACCAGGAGGCAGCAAACAGATGTCAATTTTGGTTTTGTCAATTCAATTACGGTTGAACCTGTTGCTCGGAACTCTGCACCCACGTTCTAATTAAATTTACACTGGGTCCGTCACTTAAACGTCGGATATCAAAACGTGTACAAAATTGTCGACGGGCAATGGTACACGAATCGTTGCTTTTAAAGTATGCTTCTACTGCAAACGCGCGTTGCTCACCGGTCCACTGCGACATCGTGACTAAACAATCCGCACGAACGCCCCCCCCTCCCCCGTTCCTTCGCGCAACGGTTTTTAAAATATTAGGTCCTTACATATGAAATTGGCGTTTTGTATGGGAGGAACATAAAGTTTTTTTTTTTTTAAATATAATATATTTATTTAATCAAAGTATGTACCATTGCTATCTATGCACTTTTGCCATCTCATAGGTAGTTCATCGATCCCTTTACTAAAAAACCATTCGGACGGGAATCAATAAAATCTTTGAAGTCGGTTTGGACTGCCCCATCGGAGTTGAATTTTTTCCCTTGCAAGAAGTTATCCAAATTTCGAAAAAAATAGTAATCTGTTGGGGCAAGGTCCGGAGAGTACGGTGGATGTCTTAGACATTCCAATTGAAGCTCTTCTAATTTGGTAGCCGTCTGTTGTGCAGTGTGTGGTCTAGCGTTATCATGAAGCAGCAGTGGCCTAGAGCGATTAACCAGCCTCGGTTGTTTAGCAGCTAGCTTTTCATCATGGTTTGCAGTTGCTGACAATAGACATCTGCCGTAATCGTCTGGCCAGATTTAAGAAAGCTGTAGTGAACGACACCAGCACTAGTCCACCAAACGCTCACAAGTAACTTTTTTGGAGTCAATTTTCGCTTGGGGCATGGTTTGGCTGGTTCGGCAGGGTTCAGCCATTGCGATGAGCGCTTCCGATTATCATACAGGATCCACTTTTCATCACAGGTAATGATTCGATTCAAAATCCCTTCATTATTGTGCCGGTTGAGTAATGCAACGCAGCAGTCAACGCGCGTTTGTTGATTTGCTTCACTCAATTCGTGAGGTACCCACCTTTCAAGCTTTTTCACCTTCCCAATTTGCTTCAAGTGGATTAAAACAGTTTTATCACTAACACCGCAGCCTGCAGCTAACTCGGACGTGGTTTGCGATGGATCCGCTTCCACAATAGCCTTCAATTCTTCATTATCAACTTTGGTCTCCGGCCGTCCACGGGGCTTGTTCTGCAGGTCGAAATTTCCAGAACGAAAACGTTGGAACCAAAAACGCACTGTGTTTTCTTTTGCGGCACCGTCGCCATACACATCATTAATCCTTCGAGCCGTTTCTGCAGCACTGGTGCCATGGTGGAACTCGTACTAGTAAATAATGCGATATTTCAAGTTTTCCATTTTGTAAACTGAGTGACGCAAAGAAAAAAAACAATTGAGGAAAAAACAAATGAATTATAATTTTCGAAACACAAATACTCGAGTAAATAGCTGTATAAATTTGAATTTGGAATTCCTAACCAAAGAGAAGATATTTGAGATCAAAGTTGCTAGTACGGCAAAACGCCAATTTCATATGTAAGGACCTAATATTTAAATTTCAAGTCATAAATCTGCCAAGGTCCACCCTGTATATCCTTCGCAGAACCACTGAGAAATGCTAACAAGGATTGTTGTTGCTTAAAAGATGAACCATAAATACTCAAATTAAAATACTTTCCATGTAATAAACAGTGCATCTCACTCGGAGATAAAGAGATGATTTCAAATTTTAACACCATTATCTTTTTAACCCTTTGGTTGCCGAAATCCGATATATCGGCTTTTGCTACACCAGCGAGAAGTGTGGAATCCGATGGATTGAAGCCATGATTTATAAAAGAATCATACTGAGGGAGTGAGTCAGTGCTACATTTGTATATATTATTAATGAAAAAGCATATTTACAATTAAAAGATTTCATTAAATGTAAAAGAAAAATGTTGTTCTTGTGTAGTTAATGGGCACGACGTAAAAAGAACAGTAGACAGCCGGCCACTAAGGGTCTTTTGTCTACGAGTTTTGTTTATATCACATACATTTATTATTATATTAGGTGTATAACTTTGCTTCCGCCGTTTTTTTAAGAATCTCAAATGCTGATATAAGAAAGGAATGTAGAGCAGAAGAAGGTACTATAAACAAAATTATGAAAAGATCGCTGCGTTGGTTTGGACATGTGGAACGCATGGATGGAGAAAGAATGGTTAAGAAAGTATACGTTAATGATGTAAATGGGGTACGAAGTCGAGGCAGACCGAGGAAAACATGGCATGACCAAATTAATCAAATTTTAAAGGTTGGTCATGTTAGAAGTCAGGGGAATCGACGTGCGTGTATGACTCGTTGTATGAATGTGGAGGAAGCTAGAGAGGTTTGCCAGGATAGAGTAGTATGGCGGTCCATTCTCTCTGCCTACCCCTGCGGAGAAACGGCGTGATGGTTTGTTTGTTTGTTACAATGTTGCCTTTCACTGTAAATAAGAAGCATTTGCGGGAAGTTCTGCTGTTCTGTTTTAATTGGAAGAAGAGTGCAGCTGAGGTGCATAAAATGCTTGTGGAAGTTTATGGCGATCATGCCCCCTCGGATAAATCATGCAGAGAATGGTATAGACGCTTTAAAGCTGGTGATTTTAGCGTTGACGGAAAAAGTTTGACCGAAAAACAAACTCCTCAAACCAGATGAACGGTCTTGGGGAAGTCTACCGACAACAACTAATGCGATTAAAGAAGGCACTGGCTGAAAAACGACTGGAATGGGGCAACAGGCACAGTAAGCTGATTTTTCAACATGACAACGCTCGACCTCACATTGCAATCGCGGTCAAAAACTACATATAAAATGTGGGTTGGGAGATTATTCCGCACCCACCTTATTCACCAGACGTGGCACCATCGGATTACAACTTGTTCAGATCCATGATGCGTGTCTTAGAAGGGCAGCACTTCCATTCCGTCAAGAATTAGGTCGATGCCTGGATTACCTCAAAAACGACGACGGCGGACGAAACGGATGAGGCATTTTTTTGACGATGGATTCATCTATAGCCAGAAAGATGGGAAAAGTAGTGGCTAACGATGGAAAATATTTTGATTGATATGTTTTTTTTTTTACTTTACCTTTCAAATAAATGCTATTATCATAAAAAAAACAGACCGAACTTTCCGAAACAACCAATATAAAATAGATTTGTTTTAATTTGGATAAATTAAAAGATTTATTTTACAGACCGTTTATAAATTATGTAATATATTTTACTTTTGAATTACTTTCTCTAAAATCGTGTCTATCTAATCGTGGCATAGTAATCCCAAGAGTGCCAGCAACCAAAGGGTTAAATGAATGGTCTTTTTTATTGTTTCTCAAACAATGATGTAAAACTCCATATTAAATAATTAATACAAATGAAAATGTCTGTTTTCTAAAAGTTTAATTATACTTTATGGGAATGACGTGTTTCTCCTTGATAAGGCATTGAATGTTTTCTTTCTAAAAAGTGGTTTATTATTTGAGAGACATACTCGTATTACGTGTTTCTGTAATGGAAGGTTGGAGAAGAGCAATTGCTACATTTTAATTAATTGAGTTATTACGCTGCCTTATTAGCGGCAAAAGTAGGTCTCAAAATTAACATGTCCAAGACAGTAGACCTATGGGTGTCCACAAATAACTCCACCCCAATCTTGCTCCACGGTGCCATCCTTGTGACCACGACCAGCTTTTGCTACCTCGGTAGTATGATTTAGTCAACATAATACGGCTTCTTCATGACGGAATGAAGGCAACAGTCTTAAGTAATGGGGCATTAACTGACCCTTTTGATGTCAGGACTGGAGTGAAACAGGGCTGCGTTATTGCACCAACACTGTTCTCTCTGTACTTAGCCGCCATGCTGGAAATAATAACGCACAAACTACCAACTGGTATCCACTTCTCATACCGCATCGAGGGAGGCCTCTTTAATCTTAGAAGGCTTCGGCCACCACATTTTGTTCCTAGAAAAACAATTTACATCTTCGTCTCTATTGAGATACAATTAATCCTTACAAAAAAAATAACGATTGCATTCAATCTATCCAACTCTGATGACACTGGCAATAGTTTCAAGCAAATTATTCATTTAGAATACCCCATGCACACATTTTTTAATCAGTGAAATTAAGAGGCTGAAAGAGCTTTTTGTCCCCTGTCTAACGGTTAAGTACCTTTTTTCTTCACACCAGTCACTAAATCACGAAAATTGAGGCTTCATTTTTTCTTGCAATTATCTAGTGATGATAAACCATGCATGCATACGTGTGGGACTTCTTTAGGATCCTCTGAGTACTGGATCAGGATGTACCTACTATTTTAGATAATTTATCAATGGTCAGCATCTAATTGTCTTCGATTGCAGACTTCAAGGCTCCTTCCTCCACCTGGATGGTTTGTCTACTTTGTAGCTCATTTTCAAAACTCAAATCCCGAGATTTAATTTTTTTAAACTATCGTTGGCATTTATTGACATCCATTTTGTCACCATAAATCTCACAGATGTTTTTCGTAATCTCTGTCGCTTTATCATATGGTATTGAAAAAGCATACATTTTCACAGATGTATCTCCTATTGTCGTTAGAGGGATATGGGGGGTGATTTTTTTAGTCTCAGGCTGACGAAAAGGTAAGTCGCTTACATGAGAAACTTCTAAACACGCCATAAAAATAAATCACATTACTTATGGGTCCCCTGACTTGACCTGTTATTCCAGACTGTATATGTTTTATATTTGTTTCCAGAACCCGTATTTGGTTTCCTCTGCTCTCATTCTTTGAGAGTGAAGTGGATGGCATCGTGCCCAATGAATACGAGAGTCCTTTGGTTATCTTCTCTGTCCTAAAGGCGTGGATATGGCAGCTCTTTCACGAAATCAGCGAATCATCCGTAGCCAAGATGGCCGGCAGCTCACTCGGCCAGCAGGCGGCCATGGCTGACTTCTCGGTGACCCGCCTGGTTGACAACATCAAGAAGAATATCATTGCTTCTGGATCAGATCCCAGAGGCAGAAGCATGGCCCCCTTGTCAGACAAGAATGTGCAGGCTTCCATCTCCAGCGAGGGCGGTCCGTGCCGGCTGCAGCACTGCATCAGTGCCATGTGCAAGCATGATTCCACTCATTTAAAAGACAATTAAATTCTAATATTTATTAGATGTAAACAAATTTAATAATAGAATTTGTAAATAGAAAATTTATATGTATATTATTTATTGTAAAGTCTAGGAAAACAATAGCATAATATTGCTAAAATACCAAACTATTCTCATAGATGTACTTTTGTATCTTAAAGTAGGAAATAAAATTGATCGATATTTTATTCTCTTTTGTTCTTATTAATTGCAACACCCATATAGGAGCTGGCTGGGGCTAGGGAGTAGGGTTGTTCCAGGGAACAGAAAAGTCTTTTATAACATCCACATTCATTTATTTATAATGATAGAGTAACGTCATTCGGAGAGGATTTTCACAACCTTGTCGGCGAGATCTTGCCTGCGCGACTTCTTGAGTGCGAGATTTAAGTTATTTCTCCACTGTCGGGGTTCATCGCATCTGCATTTGTCTAACACTCTGTACACCTTGGTTTTCAAGTCCAATGCTGGACTGTGATTCAAATCGTCAATAAAGTTTTCCTTTACGGACAAGTTCCTGGCTAGGTCTCGCCAGTGCTGCCCGATCTCCGAAGCCACAGTTTCGTAAATTAGTTTGTCTTTGGATGGTGGTTTGTGTGAGATTTTTTCTATTGGGTTTTCCTTCACATTGTGGGATATGGCTGGAAATACAATAGATCTAGAAGTATATTCAAATGTAGTTGCCCAATATAAAATATGGATAATATTGATACCAGGTGATAATATACAGGGAACAAGATAAAGTGCAAACCAATACCAGATGCTTTCATTTGTGACCCTAATTAATACAATAGACAATAATGATTATAATATATTATAAGAATAGTTTGGTTGGCTTATATCATTTCTTACCACAATAGCTCGGTCCTTGGGCAGTGTTGATAATTGGTGTCAGGAAATTTTTATATGTTAAAACTTGATTGTTTACGGAGGAATTTAAAATTTGTGAAATTTTTTCGAAAATTGTAATATTCTTGTAAGACAAATAATCAAGTTTCTCCATGAAAAATATAAAATCAGTCCAAGTCAAAACTTTCTCCGCCTTTCTTCTAGAAATTGGATACTCTTGTAAGAATCCTTTTATTATTTGAAATCTTTTCGCATTTCTATTAAGCTCATTTATTACTGACGCTTTCAAAATTAAATACTTATCGAGTATTGATTCGTTCATGCCTTTTTTTAATTAGATGTATATTTCAATATAAAATACTCGCAAAATTGTATTATATTAAACTAATCTTTTCGCTGATAAGAAAATTAAAATATCGAATCACCACCCGAACCAGAAACGTCACTACAACTGTCATCTGTCATGTCAAACCAATGTTGTCTTCAAAGTATTTACCAGGCCTTAAGTACCATAAACAATATTTGCTACATGAAGATTATGGGGCCGTATCGGAATACGTCTCGTGCCGTGCCTCCTCATCTACGTGTTAAGTGTTCAGTGGTGCAAAAACTTGCTACTGTAGTTTCGTACGCACGGTGTAAAACAATGCACAGAAAGCAGCCACCATTCTTTCGATCACCGTCAAATTTGTAAGCCGTGCCATTTTTATTTAGCTTTATCTCGACGCGCAAAAAAGTATTCCGAGCCGTCCAGATACTACCTGGGAAGTATGTTTACAAGAGATGGAAAAATGGAGAAAGATATCGAAAGAAGGGTTGGAGCTGGAAACAAAATAAATGGTGCACTCAAAGTCATTACCGCAAATATAAATATATCGACTAAAGCAAAGATGGCAGTGCACAATGGAGTTCTAGTGCCGAACCTTATGTATGGAAGTGAAGCTTGGAGTTGGCAGAAGAATCGATAAAAAAATGAGATTTTGCAGCATCTCGATCTCAACGATCTTTGACTATAAATAGATGGCCTTAGAGTAGGTCGGACCAGACGAAAAACTACACCAGACGAGATTACATCACTAAACGTATCAAAGCACAATCTCCGGACTTCTGACTACATCGTATCAACCTGAGCACTCTGCTCTGTTTTTTTTTTATATATTTGGCAGCAGGGCAATAACTCGGCCGTGGCAACTCGCATGGTCCGTGGAACGTGTCGCTTTCCTCACTCGTTTTGTTGATATCTTGGCTGTTTGCCGCTCGCTGTTTGGTTCTTTTCTGCTCCGAGTAACCTGCTGTGCCTTGCGTTCCGTGTCCCGGGGGACCCCGTTCTAGGACAGTATTACCATTGGCTTCCGTCGATTGTTCTGGCCCGAAGTCCAAGCTGTCCCCTGGTGGCGAGTGGTCTTTACTATAAATATGTAACTGTTCAAACGTTTCGTATTCTTTTTTTATTGATAAACTTGTACACCCCTTGTGCCCCTCCCTCCCCCCACCCACGACTATGATCCACCCCAGATCCTCCGCATTTTCTCTGCTCCTTCCATCCGGTGTCCCGCTCCTCCCACATTTTAGATTAAGTAGTAGACATAGACACTAGCTGCTAAGTTCCCCTGAATGTGTATATTTTATTTATTTATTTATTGAAATAAACTGTGTGAGACGTGAGTGGAAGCGGGACATAGAAGGAAAAAATAAAGAGTAAATTAAATGTGGCCTGGCATCCCGATGCGCTTGAAATCTTAAATGCAAGTCCCGGAAGGACGAGGGATAGGCCTAGTAAGTGTACGAGCGAGGCTGACGAAAGGGCGCCGCTGCCCCCTATAACAGCCTCGGGTATGTGGCGGGACCTTCTATGGTCTGTGGAACGTGACTCACTGTAGGTACACGGATGTCCGCAGGTGGTCCGAATTTAAAACCCTCATTTTAAAAAAAATATCCAACAACTACGCGGGTTTGTATAACATATAATGCCCATTACCCGTGAGTAGGAGCAAAGGAACACAAAAATATTTAGGGCTGTCTTCTGTGCCACCTGGTGTGGCTATGGATCCCTCAGGCTGCATCGGCTCTCGCTTTCGTCCCAGCGCCACGAGGAACGTACGAGGCGTACGATTGGGAAGCGTGGACGTGGAGATCGATCGATAGGGAAGAAAGTTATTTCCTACAAAAAAATAATTATCGCAGCCTCACAGAATATAATATCGTGGGCATACAAGAGAAAGTGACCAAGTGACAAAATCAATAATGTTCAGGGGAGCCATTTTAGTGTTTTTCTAAAGTTCAATTGCTTTTCAAAGATCAGATTTTTCAAGTACGTGGTTGGTAATTTTACATTATATGAACAGTGCTTTTAACTTTAAGGTTGAGTAAAAAAATATTTAAAAAACATTATCACTTTTATATAAATAAAAAAATTGAAAAACTTAGTCAATTTTACCTGTCAAATTTTTCATGATATTTTGCAGATAGTCATTTTTATTTCGTACATTGGGGGAGATAGTATGAAATATAATTCATGTTTTTGGGATTTTTTATTTCATAATCTATTTTTATATAATATATTTATAGAGGTTAAATAAACACAGAAATACAAAATAAATTAAAAAGACCAAATAATTAAGAAGTTTTACGTAATAATCTAAAGAATTTTGTTTATTAATTTACTTTTTATAAAAAAAATATTTCTAGTATTTATTCATCGTTTTCAGATTCTGAATCCTTATTTGGATCAGGTGCTCCATCTGGATGATTTATTTCAGGTAGCGATCTATAACAAGTATGATATTCTGGAGGAATCGTCCTTTTTAGTTTAGATACGGGTATTTGCTTGGAGTATAAATGCTGAATTAATTATGGATCTTTCACTATGTATGGGTTGCTTTTTTTATTTTTGTTTCTTTTAGATTATTTCAACCTTAAAAATATTTATAGTCATTCAAGCAGTAAACGTTAACAAGTTTTATGACAGACTCTTTGGCACTATGCATAGGGTTTACCTCCATGTATAAATGTCCCGAATCTAAGAAATCATGTTGAATCGTTTTAAATCAGGTAGTTTGAGTCAAATACAGGAATAATGATGCAATACATTGGATACGATTTTGGCCTAAACATGTATCAGAAAATAATGAAAGTTCATTAATGTTTTCATCAAGAACGTTTATCCACATCTGTAATGCAGTATCTATTTCTGAACTTCCATGTTGCCCATTTACCTCACTCCATGTAAAGCATAATGCAGTATTAGGTGCACTATCAATTGGGCCATGACTAATGCAACTATCGGATTATAGAAAAACAAACCGTATACTAACTACTAACTCTAAATAACTCTTCACTGGTGACATCTACCGACAAGTGAAATTGACCAACTGTCACTTGGTCAATTTTACTTGTCAAGAATCTGTGAGCTTCTATCAAATGGTCACATTTTTTAAAACCTAATTTCTTTTTGGAGTGTCGAATCAACGGGAATTTTTGACCAGTCAAGCATTATGCTAATACGATGTTAAAAAGTCAATAATCTCAATTTCGTCATTTTTGCAGATAGTCACTTTTACTTGTATACCCACGATATGGTTATATAGGGTGTTTTTTTAGAGGTATGTTTTCTAAACTGGCAACATTGTTTCTACGGACTGTCAATTTGACAGTTGACAGTTGATTTGTAGTCAGGACGTTTAGCCATGAATAGACTGACGTCAGAACAGCGCTTGCAAATTGTGCAAATTTATTTTGAAAATCATGGTTCGGTTCGCTATCGTGCACTACTGTTAGGAGCTGGTTGTCGTCACGGGGTGAAATTGATGAATTTAATCGAATTTCCTTCCCGATTTCGAAAAACTTCCCAACGTTGCACATGTGCTTCGCCAATGTCAATATTATGTTATATGAGATATGCTCCGGGATGTTTAGTGATATGAGATTGAAACCAATATTTACTATTTACATTTATTAACGAAACATACAATACAAAGCAAAAGAAAAATCACTTAAGAACTAAAGAGGACATACATACTATCCGTTGGCCAACGAATTAAAACTAACGAGCCACTGAATTAGCACTAACGATCTGTGTGGGCGATCGGCGAGGACGGTGATGGCATCCGCACGATGAAAGGCGTCCGCACCACGAGGGACGTGCGAGGCGGACGATGGGGAAAAGCGTAGAAGCGAAAGGCGGTCTGGTCTCCTTCGCTGAGACAGCAGTGGCCAGCATCAGGCCCAAATGATGATAAGCTGACGCCATGCGGCGCGTAGATCGCGATATTTTCCTTCAGAGTATCTCCCCGGCGTTCGGCCGCCCGCCGAGCGCCAGGAGATGTTCCTTCCACCGGAGTCCGGTGTCTAACTGCTGCGTCGCTGTCCGGGACTGTCACATTCAAAAAGCCCGCAGGGTGGGGGTTAGATCACGCCCCCCAAAGTGTTGCCACTCACAAAATTGTCACTATCAATATTATTGTTTTTCCCATACACTATTATTGTTTTTCACTGTCTTATCACTAATTAAAATTAAACTTAACTAAGATTAAACAAGCCTCTAGAGAGAAAACGTATTTTCTGCCATGTAAAAATTGTTTAG